>JADBJO010012028.1:37500-55000 GCA_016801955.1 Conus betulinus
AAAGGTGAGAGAATTCTCAATCCATGGTTTGAGTCTCATATCCCTTTGTTTTTTTTTTTTTTTTCCTCTCCCTTTCCACTGGACCTTATATGCTGATCTAAGTGTCAAAGAGAATTCTTGTTCCATGGTTCGAGTCTCATATCATCACTTCCGTTTCTTTTTTTGTCTCCCTTTCAACCTTCCACCTCATATGGTTGTCTAAGTGATAGTCCTTCAGATGAGACAAGACACCGAGACCCTGTGTGTTATGCAGTATGTACTCAGTGCCTGTATCATGCAACAGAATCATGGTAATAAGGGTGTTTGCCCTTGGCTCAATTCTGTAGGAATGTCCACTGCTGAACAAAGGTGAACAATCTAAGACATCTGTGTACTTGGTGACAAGCTCTTCCTTGAAAGTGCAGCATGAATTTCTCACATATAAATGTATCTGTAATTCAGCCAGTTGAACGTAAACAAAATCTAAGAAAACCTAAGTAAAACAATTCTAAATGTCAGACAGATATTAAAAAAAAAAAAAAAATTGTTATCCCATGAGATATGATCAGTTTCGTTGTCCCAGAAACATGAGACTATCTCAGCCCTGTTAGCACTGTGTCAAAGAATGGAGGAAAAACATTCTGGTACAACTTAAGGACAAACGTCAAACGCAGTTCTGCGTTGCCCCATTCATTTCCAACTTACAGTCTACATAAACAAACAGTGCTGTAATTCTGTCTCCTTTAATAAGGAAAACTACTATCTTAAACCAAATAAATGGGAGACAGAAATCTAGCTAGCTTTCTCACCGAAAACGTGCCATTGTCCATGCCCACAAACAGTCGGCTCGTCTCTGGGCTGAAGTCCAGACAGGAGGCTTCGGCTGCAACAGGGGCAGGAGAAGCCTGTTTCAGTTTGAGTTTCCCTCCATTTACAGCCTGGCCAACCACATGGGGCCCTTTCAGGGCTGTTGTCTTATGCACACACACACACACGCGGGCACATGCATGCATGCGCACACACATGCACGCACACACCCATGCACGCATGCACACACACATGCATGCACACTTGGATGCATGCACACACGCACACACACATGACAAGGTCTGGTTCATGTCTAAATCGTTGAATGAAAACTACCTGTTTAAACACACACACACACACACACACACACACACACACACACACACACACACACACACACACACACACACATACTTCCATACCAGAATTATTTACAGAACAACTTAAATCTGCTGACACACCTGAAGGCAGTTGATTGGTCATATAGTTGTACTGAGGGCACCAACCCATTCCATGCTCGATTTATAAATCCACATATTTTAAGAAAAATTTTGAAACAGAAAATCAATACTAAATGTTAGGGTGCCCCCCCCCCCCCCCCCCACACACACACACACACACACACACACACACACACACACACACACACACACACAACACACAACACACACACACACACACACACACACACACACACACACACACACACACACACACACACACACACACACAGGCTGTGGGCCAGCAGATACTGCAGAATGGACAGCCTGCATCTGCTCTGGCCAGTATATATCTTTATCATTCACCTGAACAATCAGGCACAAACAAATGTTGCGATTTCCAACAAAAGAAAATATCTAAGGAGTGACTCAAAATAGAAAAATAAGATAATTTCTTCTGAAAGGTAAAGGTAAACAGACTGAGTGTCCCGATGACAAGAGAGAAAGATATATTTATATATTTCTCGAAAAAGGCAGGATCAAGTATACAAAAAGACAGATGGAAAAGAGGAAATTATGGGAACATTTTCCAAAACAGAATGTAATTCAGACAGAAAAAGCCGCAGAATTCCCAACAGATCACAAACTTGATAATGGTAATAACAATACTGATCATTGCAAGCTGCATTCATGATGAAGTTAGGGCTTTATTATATGGCACTAGCCTCCGTGCCCACCATGTGAAGTGGGGGCACTGCATTGTTAAGTGGTGTACCAGCTGTCCCCACTTCTGTCGCTTTTAGGCAAGTGCCCTTGAGAGAAAATTCACTCGTCAGTGTTATTTCGCTTGTTCATCTATTTTCGTTCTCCGGTATACAGCATTGTCAGTGTCTGGAGGGGCAGAGCTACCAGCCAGTGTCACCTCCAGGAAGTACTCTTGGTGATGTCACTGACAGTGTCAGGCGTACTCACAGGCCATGCTATGGTAGATGCTGGGCCAGAACTGCCCCGAGTCCCTCTTCTGCCACACCCTCAGAGTCCTGCACAGCACAGCACAGCACCAACACACATAGGCATCATTGATTCACTCTGCTCTGCCCTTTTCTTTCTCACCCTGCTCTCCCCCTCAAAAGAACAGAATTTCTTTTTGAATACATCCTCATATGGGCTGAAGGTGGCAGGGAAGGAAGGGTAAGAGGAGGGAAAAGAAGGGGATCACATCCCTGGTCAGAAGTAGAACTGGGGGTACATGCATACACACACACACACACACACACACACACACACACACACACACACACACACACACACACACATAGAGAGAGAGAGAGAGAGAGAGATCCCTAGAATGATCATTATGATGCTTATGTGCAATGCCTCATTAATTAAGTATGCATCAGCTTTTCATGCCCTCTAGTAGGACCGTTCTGGATCCTGGTCAACTGACGGATGTCAGCACCTCGGTAACCTTACGTTATCCGATACTCTGGTTATTATGGCACTGAATTACTAAAATAATACCAACAGCATATCTCACTTGCCCCCCCCCCCCCCCCCCCCCCCCCCCCCCCAAAACTGTTTCTGGTACAGTAGCAAATAAATATAAGATAAGACAGTGCTGGTAATTTTGTGCGTGCACGCGCGCATGCGTGTGTACCTGAGGGCATGCATGTGTGTGTGTGTGTATGCACATGTGTGTGTATGTGTGCATCTGTGTGTGAGTGTGTGGATGTGTGCATGCACATGCATGTGTGTGTGTGTGTGTGTGTGTGTGTGTGTGTGTGTGTGTGTGTGTGTGTATGCGTTGTGTGTTCATATCATAGAAAGGTAGCCCTTCTCTTTAGCAAATGCCTGCTGTTTGCTTATTTTTATCCTAATCATTGTTTTCCCCTGAAATCTAAAAGAATCTGGAGTACTTGAGCCTTTTTTAGTGAGCCATTATCATTTACAATGTCAGTTTTCAACCACAACTTCTCTGTGTGCATTATTTTCATGTATGCTATGTATTATTCTGTTTTTCCCTGCATCAGGGTTTTTGGCTAAATCTCTACAATTGGGAAAATGACCAAAAATGAACTTTTTTCTCCCCTTAATAGTAAGATGCATCACAACTCTCTTTGTGAGTATGTAAAAAGAGAATACAGGAACACAAATAAAAAAAAAAATACTACCATTCTAGCTATGGAATTCATCAATTTGAAGGAGGTTAGATATCATAAGGACACTATCTAAGTATCTTAATTGTTGTCAGACACCTCTATATATTTATGTTGCCATGGGAGGTATTCAGTGTGTGTGTGTGTGGGGGGGGGGGGGGGGGGGGGGGGGGGGGGGGGGTGAAGGGGGAGATTCAGGATTTTCACAATTTGTATCCAGAACGTTCAGGGACACTTTCAAATTAAATTCACTTTTAAATCTAACCTATCTGCTACCTATTCCACCTTACTCCACTCATTTACAATTCTCAAAGAGACTACTGATGTGCCAAACTCCAGCAACATTACCTTACCCTTTCCCTCACCCCATTCGACAGACCCCAGACTTTACTTCATGGATTTTGGATCTGGCCATATTGGGGACAATTGAGTGTTAAGATGCACTATTTGAGGGCAACAGCAGTGCTTGCCTACGTTGTCATCCATTGATTCACCTCTGTTGAAAGAAAAAAAAGTTTTCAAGTATGAAAGTTAAAACAATAGGCAACTGTCTGGACATTCAAATAAAGACCAAAGCTTAACACAATCAATAATATCCCAGTGCACTTGCATGTCATTTTAGATTTTAGTGGCAGTGTTGGGGTGTGTTAGATGGTCAGTCAGAGAGAACAGAATCATGGATTCCACATATATAAATCAATTCGAAAACGGTAACTGACCAAAACAATTTATCATAAACAGACACCACACAAAAATTACACACTCGCACTAGTCACAGCTAATTTTATCCACTCCTAGATTTTATACTGATGCAGAATTTGATACTGATTAGACTTTTGTCTTTTTTTTAATCTAGAAAACAGTCCCTACAATCAAATCTAAAAGTTTTGCTTATGACGGTTTTGGAAATCAAACTGATAGCTGCACAGCACAAATATCACACACACACACACACACACACACACACACACACACACACACATACACACACACAAGTTCAAAGAATAAGTTTTCTCAGGTGGAAGGAAAATGTCACAATTTTGAAAAAGGGAAAAAAAAAAAGAAAAAAGAAGGAAAAAAATTGTATGTATATATACGTATATATATATGTGTGTGTGTTTTCTCCCCAACTACTTAATTGTTCAACACACACACACACACACACACACACCTTTTTAAATTTATATTTACACACACACACACACACACACACACACACACACACACACACATATATTTATATATATATATATATATATAGAGAGAGAGAGAGAGAGAGAGAGAGAGAGTGAGAGAGATTCCATGGTAAGTGAGTGCAAAAGTTTGGTGTCCCTCAACTCCACTTCTGCCAAGAATCTGACACTGCACTGAAATATGGGAAGAAATGTTCCTCAAATTTAAAAACTTAATGTCAGAACATTCAAAAAAAAAAAAAATGAAAAATGAAAAAGAAAGAAAGAAAGAAAGAAAATGAAGGAAAATTGGGAGGGGAAAAAACCTCATTGAATTGGTCCGACAAGTGACAGGACAAATCTCCATCCTTAACAGATCAAAGGCCTACTCTTCACAATTGTTAAGTACATATGTCTTCCTATCACTCGAGCAAATAAGACTGTTTAATGACTCGTCTGACATTAATGATTCACAGCAATGTAAACAAAGACAAAAAAGTAGGCGTGATACAGTGCAGAAATTCCGCAGCCAATACACACACACACACTACTATGCACAACAGGAAAACAGAGGAAAACGCGTACTTATCATCGCTAACGCTTATAACCACATCCTGCTTTGGCACCAAATAGGCCATATTGATCGTGTCGTTACATCCTTCTATTTTGTTCACAAGAACTGGCTTCCTGCCTTCCCCCCCTTTCTCAGAGTTAATTTGCGCCGCCATCTTGTGTGACGTGTCACGTGATAATCTGTCATGAGACGTCGCCTGTACAGTGTTCTCCCTTCTTCAACGGAAGCGGAAATGTGTTTCGACTGTTTACAGTAACTACAAGAGCAAATTTAAAACAATTTTCGTTTTTTTTTGGTGAATTTCTAAACAATCAGCCGTCCGACTGAAGGTGATTGACCATTTCATGGTTTGAACTTTCATTCAGTATGTAAATTTCATCAAAGTTTGCTCCTTGCTACAGAATTCGAAGGAGATTAGGTGGCCTGATTTTCGCGCATGAATAGCCGATTGTCAAAAAGTCAGGTATGAACGTGTTCCGTTGTTGGCTGCTTGCCGAAAAATGTCCATCTATAACGGTTTAGTATCATGTGTGCTGCGACGCTCATGACAACTGTTTCAAAAGAAAAAAGATTCACTAATATTTGTCGAGGGTTTGTGACAGTTTTGAATCTTTGTGACGTTTTGCTATAATCAGTGTCGCTGTTGATCATTTGATGACAGGATTCAGGCGCCCATCTTAAAACTCTGTGAACGTGGTGAGTTGATGCCAGATTATGATCCAGAGTGAAGATGCAATATTGATTTCATGTTCATGGCTTTATACAAGATCTTTGATTTTCCCAGTGTCTTGGCTCATATCATCTGCTTTTTCTTCCAAGTAGCAACCTCGATCAATCCTGATTGTGCTAAAGCTGTTCTTGACAATTGTTTTAAAAGAAAATGATTCAATATTTCTCAAAAGTTTAAGACAGTTGTGGGTCATTGTGACTTTCTGCTATTGTCAGTGTCACTGTTCATCGTTTCATGACAGGATTCAGGTGCACATCTTAGAACTTTGCGAATGTAGTGAATTTATTACAGATTATTTGTGATTTAGAGTGAAAGTATAATATTACTTTCATGTTCATGACTTCTTACAGGTTCTTTTTCCATGTCATGTTTGTGGGTGACTAAAGATTACCCTACGTAACAGACATACAACACAAACTCCTGGAATGCAACTGGATAGATTCTCAGGATTTATTCCACAATGAACCAGCTAAGGACAGGAGAGATTTCTCTTGTCAGCACTGGCAACAAGCACCAAGTCTTTTCTCTCTCGTTTAGGCGGGGATCTTCCCCTTTTCATGAGGGTCTTATACATGACTTCATCGGGTACATCTTAGGATGGATATGCACATGATGGATGTAAGATCCATAACAATCCTCTTTCATATTCATCTTATGACTGGGTAACTTCTTTTTCTTCAAAGTAGCAGCCACGATCGATCCTGATCTTTACTGTTACAATGGGGTGAAGACAGGTCAGAAAGAAGAGAGGTCAGGGACTTGAAAGCACAGTTGCACTGTATTCTCCTTTTCATAATATCCTAGAATCAACCAGGCTTAAGACACACACGCACACACACACATACAGTGTTGGTTTTAAAATTTGAACAACACTGTCAGAGACAAATCCACTAACCAGATAAAACTCACCTGTGTGGGTCCTGGTCTTCCCATTTAAGCCCATTGCACATTTAAATCCGGGAAGGAGTCAGTCTGGATTGAAAAATCCAACAAGTAAATGAGTCTCTTGTGGGATTGAAACCAGCAATCTCCTAGCCCCTGAATGAATAAAGCTAACCACTGCGCTATGCTAGCTTGCCACTCCCAGTTACCATTTTGCTTGAGTTTGATGTTCCTCAGTATGAATGAATGGGACCAGCTGGTCTCAAACAGCATTGTTCTTATTCTCACTGTTAAGTTGCAGAATAATGCCAGAAATATTGCGAAATTGCTACCTGTCACTTCCACATATTTGCTAAGATACGAATGAGCTGTTCACCATCTTATACAGTGTGTATGTTTATGTACGTGACTGTCTGTCAGAGTGTTTGTGTGTGTGTGTGTGTGTGTGTGTGTGTGTGTGTGTGTGTGTGTGTGTGTGTGTGTGTGTGTGTTTGCGTGCATGTGTGATTATGCCTCACAAATACAGAACTCTGTGTGTGTGTGTGTGTGTGTGTGTGTGTGTGTGTGTGTGTGTGTGTGTGTGTGTGCGTGAGCAGATGCAAGTGCATGCATATGTTTGTGCCTCACAAAGAACTCTGTGTGTGTGTGTGTGTGTGTGTGTGTGTGTGTGTGTGTGTGTGTGTGTGTCTGTGTAAGTGTAATGTGTGTGTGTGTGTGTGTGTGTGTGTGTGTGTGTGTGTGTGTGTGTGTGATATTTATAGAGACTGATTTGTTACAATTTATAAAACACCCAGTTGCCTACATTGTTAGGGTGGGCACTATAGAAATATCTTTGTTATTATTGTCATTATCATTTCATCCAGGTTACTGCAACTGCAGGGGTTAGGCCCAGTGAGCACCATCCAGCTCACTGTGCTGATGCACAGTGAAGGAGAAGGACCTATGGACAGACTGAGACTAATGGCCAGACTTGACGAGGAATTGGGTTTATGAAACATGGAGAGGTTATCATCCGTGTGGGCAGAGCTACAGAAATCCAACAGGTTTGTACACATTTTTTTTTTAATGGGAAGAGGAGGAGGATGGCAGAGGATAGGGAGTGGGGGGTGGGTGGATGGGTGGGAGGAAGGCCAGTGTCATCTTCTGTTCACCCACAGTTGGATCAGTGTCTGACCTCTGAACCTGGCTTTCCAGTTGCACAGCCACAACCCAGCTTTAAGTGCCAGCAGTTCTTTAAGAAGCCATCAGCGTCCGGTCATCATGAAGCAGTGCACCAATGGAGATGCCAAACTGCTGCCTAACTACTTTGATGGTGTTCAGTGATCACTATTCTGATCCAGCTGGCACAAGACATCAAATAAACCGAATCTGACTCTGACGATAACAGGTGATATATCCGGAACCAGCAACAGTGGATTTCCTTCTCTGGAGGCACAGAGTGGTAGACTTTCTTGACATCTTTACCATCCAGGTTTTTAGACAATCAAGAGCTTTTGGTAGGGATGATAAAATGATTGTTTCCTTGGCACAGTGTATTTTCTTCATGGTTTAGTGTCAACTAAGGTTAGAAGTGTCGCCAGGGCATTGGTTTCAATCACTGCAGTCACTCAGCCAAAGTCAGTGGGGTCAGGAAAGTTCAAAACATCAGATGTGTTAATGTAAGTCAGATTCATTCTTTGATTTCCAGAATTGTTTGTAATTTCGCATATAGCTGGCCAAGCTCACACAAAAAATACAAACATCTAAATAATTGCACAGATAACTATGTTTAAAGAAGAAAAATGAATGGAGAATACGATTATGACAGAGTAAGGGTTGATGGGATGAGATAAGTCAGAGTCATGTGATTTGTGGTCCTGAACTACACCCAGTTCCAACTAGAACATGCATGCTACCTGTCTGTTTATGAGGTAGGAAGTGACCCTGACTCTGACAAGAATTCCAGGAGTCATTGTCAAGTTGATCAACGCATCACCGACAGTTTCCCCATTACGTTTTTTGTTGTAACTATAGTTATCATCAAGCAGCTATCTAACAGGATTATAACCATCACTTCTGTGGTGTTTGTCATGGCTGCCATGTTGATGTGCTCAACTGCTTTTCAATTAACAAAGTGTGCAATACCTCATCAAAATCGAGCCAAAACGTGCTGAGAAATGGCATCAAACACGCTACAAGGCCGCCACAGTTTTTGAGAAAAATGAGCATCAGTGTTGTATGTTACCAGCTAGAGTATTATGAAGGACAGGCCTAGTGTATCACTGTATGGTATTTGATCGGCATTGTGGACAGATTGCTGTCGAGCAGTCTCATGATGGTTTGCCAGATAGTGGTGAAGGGATTGGCATCTTGTGAGATTGATGCATGCAGCACAACTGTTCACTTGTCCACTGATGGTGCTGCCTGTGCATCAGTGGATAACGTATGCTAAACATCCCACTCCAGTCCAGTAAAAAATAATCATGTACCATAAAAGAGATAGTGTCATATATTTCTGGTTAATATGAATCCTTTCTTGGTCTCTTCTTTTTTTCGTAGTTTTGGTTTTGGAGTGACAGTCAGGCCCTCCGTCAGTGTTCCGAGGTGTATCGGTAAAAAGAAGACGTAACACTTACGATAGTTTTTATTAAAAATTATCATGCTTTCATCTTTACCTGTGTTTGTTTTTTCATTGTGTTGTAATGCAAGGCTTCAGGATAGTTTGGCTTTAACTTTAAACAAATTTTGAAAGAAAACAAAATACATGACTGAAATACATCACTTTTCTCTGATGTTGAGAGAAGTATTTCAAGTGCATATTCCAGGTCCAAGTATTTGAGTATTCATGGATGGACTGGCGAATGGACTGATTGATTAAAAGATGAATTGAATACTGAATGGTTCAGTTTTCAGTTAATTGATTCATGGAAGGATTGCTGGATTCCTCAATACAGATGGATGCATGGGTGGGTTCATGGATAGATTGATCAATTGAAGGGTGGATCAATCAGTTGATTGATGCATGGATGTATTGATTGATGGATTAATCAATGGATGGGATTCATGAATGGATGGATGAATGGGTTGATTAATGGATGGAACTGTTGAAATATTAATGATTGAGGATGTATTGGTTAATCAATGGAATAACTGATGGGTTGGTGCTGTGGACAGATTGCCGTCGGGCAATCTGATGTCTTCGTGTCAAACAGAACTACAGGAACTGATGTATCAGCTGGACGTCATGCTGTCCGCCAAGAAACAGCAATGGATGCAGGAGACCGAGACTTGCAGGTAGGTCAGAGGTCAGGGGTCACCCGAGTTGGGAGGCAGAGGGGGTAGGGAGAGAGTGAAAGGAGATCAAAGCAGGTTAGCAGGTTAGTCAGTGGTTTGTCATTTCCACCATGCAGGTGGGGGTTTTCATCCACATCTGTTTGATCTTTTGTTTGTTTGTGCATCAGCATGGTTTAACGGAACTTGTTGAAAAGATGGAATATGTCCCAGGAGTAGATCTGTAAAATTTTGGTGCAGATCCAGATTAACAGGTGGATCGAGGATCTGCTCAGCAAGATTATCATAAATTTTTCATGGAACATGAACACTGTGAATATACTCTTTCTTCTTCTTTTCACTTCCTTCACTCTGTAGGGAGGCACCGGGGCGCCACGCTGAAGAACGCCTCTCATGTTCTTCCAGTTCTGTTGGTTGTATGCCAGGCCTGGGTCTCTGTCACATGGACCGTTTGTTTATTTTCCCTGTGCACACCGCAGTGTGGAATGTTGCTGTTCCTGGATTGACTGTTACGGAATGACATGTTCTCATGGAATGCAAAAATGTTCTAGAGATATGAACACTGTGTCATAGTTTCCAGAGCCTATTACTGAAAAGTGCTTGGCAGGTAACTGTTTCAGTCAGGAGTGAGTGGGGTGAGGTGGAGTTGGACAAGGCTGGGTTGGCTCGTCCATAGTTTGTTAGTTTCGTTGATTGCATTATGTAATTGTTGTACTTTTGTCTTTCACTTTTTATTAGCTGTTGGTACTATTTATAGATTTGTTCATTATTATGGTGGTTGTTGATGTTGTTATTGTCTGTCCTCCTTCTTCTCCTTTTCATCTTCATCATCCTTGGCCACCTTCTTCTTTCACTGAGTTTATGGCTCTGTGTGTGTGTGTGTGTGTGTGTGTGTGAGTGTGTGTGTGTGTGTGTGTGTGTGTGTGTGTGTGTGTGTGTGTGTGTGTGTGTGTGTGTGTGTGTGTGTGTGTGTGTGTGTGTGTGTGTGTGTGTGTGTGTGTGTGTGTGTGTGTGTGTGTGTGTGTGTGTGTGTGTGTGTGTGTGTGTGTGTGTGTGTGTGTGTGTGTGTGAGTGTGTGTGTGAGTGTGTGTGTGTGTGTGTGTGTGTGTGTGTGTGTGTGTGTGTGTGTGTGTGTGTGTGTGTGTGTGTGTGTGTGTGTGTGTGTGTGTGTGTGTGTGTGTGTGTGTGTGTGTGTGCGTGTGTGTGTGTGTGTGTGTGTGTGTGTGTGTGTGTGTGTGTGTGTGTGTGTGTGTGTGTGGTATGCAGTGATTTTCAACTATCACTATTTGTTGTTTTTCGTAACAAGATCATTCTCAGTGTTACTGTTGTCACATGTGGTGGCGTTGTTGTGACCTGTGTGGTGCTGACCATTGCTGACAGCTCGGCTGCATGCCAAAGAGAGGGAGCTCCGCACCCAGCAGACCGCCCTGGAAATCAAGACACGAGAGGTACGTTTGAATTCACAGACCTGTTTACCCAAACCATTCCACCATATCCTGTACACATGTTTGGCAAAAATTGTGACCTGATGATCTGTAAAAAGAGAAACATCGAAACAAAAAATCCAGACAGAAAGTTTTTGAGCAGCAGTCACACCTGTGGAGGGTAACCATGGTCTCGTCAAGGTGTGCCTATTTGGTTACTTAATCAAAGAGCAGCAACTCTTGCTAACCCTTGCCTGCTGCAAAACCATGTCTGGTTGTGTCTGCTTCGTTTGTAACATGTCGATGCATAGGAACAACAATAAAAGTACATGCCATGAAATATCTGTAAAAAAAAAAAAAAGAAAGAAGGTCAGAAAGCATGAATTTGTGCCAATGAACTGGGTTTGAGAGAAATTTGGCGTTTGAAGAACACATATTTGCTGTAGATAGAGCAATGTAATTGCTTTGCAGGATGGTGGCAGCAGGGAAACTGGCACTCCCCCCCCCCCCCCCCCTCCCCCACTGCCCTGGTTGCACAAAACTGTGGAAGATCCCACACACATGCACACACGCACATGCACACACACACACACACACACACACACACACACACACACACACACACACATACACACACGCATACACACGCACACCTGCCCACTTTTACCACAATGTGAAAGATTTGTACACACACTCTGTAGAAAATACACTCATTTTTACGGAAAAGTACACCAAAAATAGCAGTTTCAGGGTAAACAGGTCTGCATCGGGATAAAGACATTATGTTGCACCAAAAGTTATGATAATTTGTTTGCGAAGGGGGGGGGGGGGGGGGGGGGGGGGGGGGGGGAGGGAGGGAGGGAGGGGGGGGGGGGAGGGGGCTGATTGGTTTAGTAAAACATCAAGCTCTTGCTTGGAGGTTTGGGTTGGATTCTCAGGGGAGGTACCCAGGTTATAAGACATTTTCTTTTCAGAGTCAGTACTGGCACAGACTCCGTCCTCTCCCAGTCATTCAGATGAGACTTTAAACCAAGGTCCTGCACATGGATGCATGCGTGAAAAATCTCGCATGCACATTTAAAAGTCTTATTCCAGTTTTTGGCGAAGAGTAGACCTTTGTGTACTGGTGGGATGGATGTAATGAAAATATGACACATGCACAGTGGTGTTGTGTTTAGACATCAACACTTGCACAGTGGTGTTGTGTTTAGACATCAACACTTGCACAGTGGTGTTGTGTTTAGACATCAACACATGCACAGTGTTGTGGTGTTTAGACATCAACCCTGAAGAGGGAATGTGGCCAGATTAAGATTGGGATTTGAAAAAGATTTTTTTTTTTTTAACTGCTCCATGTGCACAAATTGCACTCACTAACTGTAAACCATGGAGTCTTAATCAAGGAACGATTGAATGAAAAAGCAAATATTTTTGTTTGATTTTTTTTTAATCTCCTGCTTATGCATGTTTCTTGTGGTATGAAGTATGATTCTTTCTCACACACACAAAAAACACACACACACACACACGCACACACACACATACACACACACACACACACACACACACACACACACACACACACACACACACACACACACACACACACACACTTTTTTCCAACTGGGCTTCCATTTACTATCAGATATGTACTCCCATGCCATTCATTCTGACCACCCCATTCACAGCCACTTCTTCAATTTTTTCTGTGTCGGCCCTAGCATCAGCAGTCTCCAGGGAGCAATCCATATCGGGTTGCCAAACTGCAACCTGCAGGAGGCGCTGTGTCAAGCCAACCACTTCTGTGGTGTTCAGCATTGCCTGTTTTGATCTGTTGTGTAGACTTCACTAACTTCTATGTCTCCTACTGATTCATAGCAATTATCGCCAAGTTGAGGAGTGTGTCACTATTGCTGAGGGTGCTGCCTTGTAGGGTCCAACGACAGTCGCTGTGAATTTGGTGGCCCCAATAACCTTGACTCAGAGTCATCACAGGATCATGCCTGAAATACCCATGACACTGGTATCCTTCCTTCTGACCGACGGTGGGCACTTTTTCCTATGATCATGATCAAATATGCAAGATTGGGATGTGTTCCGTACCTGTGTAACTGTTTATGTGTTTACATATTGAAAAGAAAACAGATATTTGATTTTTTTTCAATTTTCATGTTAATGAGCAGGGAAAAAAAAGTGGGAATGGAATATAGTCATCTAGAGATTTGTCAGCACACTGAGAACTTCTTGGCTTGTCACTGTCATTCAGAAGTGTTCCCTTAGTCCACACAACAAATGCCCAGGCTCCAGTAAATTCAAAATTTCTCTGTGCGCTTTGTCCTAAATAAATGAAACAATGGTCATGGTACACCACCTTATCGGCTCCCTGTAAAATGTCAGTACTCCTCTTGCTTTCTGTTTCTGTGATGGACAGGTACGCTGGGGGAAAAAGAGAAAAAAAAAAAAATGATGACAACAACAACAACAAAAAAGCTTTCACAGAAACAAAGAACAGGAGAAGCCAGTTTCTACCTGCAGTGAAATTTCACAAGGGCCAGTCACGTTCCTTCAGTAGTGGTGTACTGTGACCATGTTTTCCACTGAGTGCAGAGATACCTCAAATGGAAATTGATAGCCATTGTGCGTTTGTTTGTTTCAGATGGAAGACATGAAGAACCAAATGGAAGGCCTGAACAAAGCGCAGAAAGCCATCGTGGATGAATATGAGGATCATCTCTCCAAACTGAGGGCAGAGGTGAATAATTATGTGTGACAACAACAACAGCATCATCAACCACAACAACATCATCATGGGGGGCCAGAATAGCTCAGGGATAGAGCATCGGACTCATACTCTTGGTAATCCTGGGGTTGTAGGTTCAAATTTCCACCAGCCGTTTCAGTACAGGGGGATTTTTTCCCATGGAGTCAACATTGGTTCTAACTCCATTTCCCATACAGTCCTTCGAATGAGACTATAAACTGAGGTTCCATGTGTGAACACACGCAGAACATCTTGTACACACATAAAAATCCCATTACCAACTTTCAGAAGAGAAGGCCAGTTTGGTCGTTGGTATGGATGACATGTTACACATAGCATGCACCTTCCCTGAAGTTGGAGTATGGCTGCCTTAATGGCGGGATCAAAAACAGTCGTACACACAAAACTCTACTCCCTTTGTTGGGTAGATGGGATTAATCCATGCCTGTCTAAACAGGGAGTGTCTGCAGGAGTATCAGCCTGCGTTCACATAAAAAAAAAAAAAAAACATCACCATGAACATCAACAACAACAACATCAAAGATGGCTTTGCCAAACAGCAACAACAACAAATATGCAGAAAATAAATTCCTGCTGGAGAGAACAATGGGGATTTCGTGCATAAAAGTGATAAGACAATTCTTCATTTACGGTGTGCAGTCACATTTAGAGTCTAGTCACAGGATTGCCTATGATGCCTCAAAAATATGACATCCATGCGCTTAAACACCACTTCACCTGCCAGAATCATGCTGTGTGCACAAGTTTCACCTTCTCAAAACCAGGCGCACTTGCTTCATACCCAGGTTTTGGCATTTTCTCTCTTTGATTGAACTGTTCAGCTGACTGATGGAGCAAAGTAGGCCTGTACAGGAAGGAAATCAGGGGGAGATAACTTATGTCTTTCCTTTGCATATAGAGTTAATGTTTTGGTATTTTGGGCCAAGCCAATAGATCTAGAGATTAAATGTTTGATTTGAAATGCATGTCAGGATAACAATTGGAGATCGACTGTCTGCATCACTGGAACTCCCAAATTTGGGTGTTTTCTGTCTCTTGACTGAACTGCTGAACTGACTAATGGGGCAACTTGCTTTGGGAGCACCCACCAGTGACATCTGTCCCATGAAAAGGGTGGGGTCACTTTACTAGCACTGATTACCTCCCTCGCAGATTGAACATTGTCTCTCCCTTGATGTCTGCAAAATGTTGAAAAAAAAAATGAAAAAAAAAAAAAAATCATTAAAGAAGAGAAAAGTGGCAGCAGAGTCCACAGTGCGCTAGTTGCATTTTTTGGATGTGCTAGTAGATGACACTGACGTCGCAAAATCTATTTCAAGGGTTAGGAATTCTGAATGAGAAATTCAGGCTTGTGAAGGTTTGGAAAACATTGGAAAATCTGGAAATGATTCTCTGGTTCAAACCCTGTGGTTGGTGGTGGCTTCCAGGTGATCAAGGTGCGCAAGGAGTACGAGAAGCTGCAAAAACAGCACCAGCGCTACAAGAAAGACCTGCAGCGAAAGAGAGACCAGGCTGTGGACGAGAAGAGAGAAGGAGAGGAGGAGATTCGTCGACTGAAGGAAAAACTGGAAGTGAGAGAGAAAAAAGGGGAGGGGAGAGAGAGAGAGAGAGAGGAGAGAGAGAGAGAGAGAGAGAGAGAATAATATCTTGATGTTTATTATATTTCCAGGAGTAACGTGATAAGCAAGTATATGTTGTTTTTATCTGGCCCATGCCCAGAAAAGGAGCTCAGACTAATTGTTCAGCTGAAACTAACAAGCTGTGACGTACAGACGTGTGTGTCCATTGAGTGTGATAAGGAACTGTAACTGGACTGTAGGTCTCTGCTAATGTAAACTCATAGAAGTGTTTATTTTCATGTACATATGCAGGGTACGGCTTTTTTCTGAGCTGCCAAGTGGGCAAGTCAGTAAAGCTTTTACCTGACCACAGGGGGAAAACCACTTGCCAACCAGTCGGCAATGATATTACATTCCGTGAAATGCCAGGCATGAATTTTCTCTGCTTTTGGTGGTGGAAAATTTGCTTTTTTTTTTGTTTGTTTGTTTGTGTTGAATCCAGTGGAAAGGAAATCGATCTGCAAAAGAAAGAGAAAAGAAAAGTCTGGAAAAAGCGTGGAAAGAGTGAAACGTTGTTCTGAATTGTCCAGTGAGAACGATGAGAATACCATGCATGGTACAATCAAGGGAATCCCATGTTTGGTACAATCAAAGGCACCTCCCAGTGCCCTTGACTTAGCATTGTCAGCAGTTTAGTTATTAAGTTATCTATCTGATGTAAATTTGCCAAATATTGTCATTGTTGTTTGCTTGTTTTTCAGGTTGGGTTTTTTTTTTTATCCAACTTGGTTACAGCTCATAAAAGGCCATGTGTGTGGTTGGCTGATTGTGCTGTATTAGAGGAATAAGAAATAGTTGTGTTTTCCATCACCTGTGTTTCACCTCTGTGAAATGTGTGTGTGTGTGTGTGTGTGGTGTAGGAATATGATGGTGTAGGAATATTGTGTGAATTGTGTGTGTGTGGTGTAGGAATATGACAGTTGTGTGAATTGTGTGTGTGTGTGTGTGTGGTGTAGGAATATGACAGTTGTGTGAATTGTGTGTGTGTGTGTGGTGTAGTAGGAATATGACAGTTGTGTGAATGTGTGTGTGTGTGTGTGTGGTGTAGGAATATGACAGTTGTGTGAAATTGTGTGTGTGTGTGGTGTGGAATATGACAGTTGTGTGTGAATTGTGTGTGTGTGGTGTAGGGAATACGACAGTCGAGAGAGAAGGAGTGGGAGCACAAGGTGAGAGGCCAGCAACATGAAATCGACATGCTGGAGGCTCAGAAGCGCACCCTGGTGGAGAAATGTGAATTCGTCCAGGTTGTGTAGAACAGTTGTGTGCGTATGGTGGAAGTAGGTTGGGGAAGTGGGGGGTGGAGGGTGAGTGAGGATAATGTGTTTGTGAGAGAGTGTGTGTATGTGTGTGTGTATGTGTGCATAGGTGTGTGTGTGGTGTGTGTGTGTGCGTGGTGTGTGTGCATGTGTGTGTGAGAGAGAGAGGACAGACAGACAGAGAGAGAGTGTGTGTGAGTGTGGATGGATGTGTACTATGTTTGACAATAAGTGAATAGTGTGTGCGGTGGATGTGTGGATAGAATCACGGGAAGTGAAGTCAAGGTGTGTGTGTGAATATATGTGAATGAATGTGTGTGTGTTATAGAGAGAGAGAAGAATGTGTGAGTTCAGATGTATGCATACTATGTTTGAATGAGTGAGTGTGTATTAGTGGATAGAATCA
>JADBJO010012028.1:57500-60757 GCA_016801955.1 Conus betulinus
TCCTACCCTAGTTGAGTTTGCTTCAGGCTCAGTTTGGAAGACTGGGACCACACACTCAGTTTCATCCACTAAATGGATGCGTCTCTGAGAGTGTTGCTCAAATTCCTGACCAACACTGCAGATGTCTGTATCTCTCAGGCCTGGTTGATGCTCAGACATATTATGAAAGTAAGAGTAAAGTATAGCCCTGTCATTCAGTCTCAGTCTTAGATGGAAAACTGTAGCATCATCTTCATCATCCTCATTCTTGTCGATCAGCATTTAAAAAAAAGAAAAAAAAAGTCAAGTGACTGGCTGTCTCCTTGCTTCAGTTGTCCAGATCTTACCACTGCATTATCCTGCTTGCTTGTGAACCTGCCCAGGTTTCTGGGCACTCTGAACGCAAGAGAGTTCATGTGTGACATAATTAGCAGATCAGGAAAAGATCAGTTCATCCTTACTACAACTTGTTCACCAGTGTTTTGATGTGATCTGTCGGATGCCTTTACTTTAGTGCGATATGGCTTTATGTTCCATGTTCTCCCTGGAGATGGGAGAGTGGGGATGAGTGGGAATGAGAGGGGGTTGGTGAATGAAGAGCACTTACATTGTCCATGACATTTTTTACAGATCCAGTGCGCACCTCGAATGACTGAATCCTTCTCTGCTTTTTCTTTTTTCCATCTGCTCAATCATTTTTCTCCCCCTTGGTTCATTTGTGTTCCTGGGGGGCCGGAATAGCCTAGTGGTAGAGCGCCAGGCTCGTAATCTTGGGGGTGCGGGTTTGAATCTCTGCCGGGCCGTTTCAGCACAGGGGGATTTTTCCCTCGGAGTTAACATTGGTTCTGACTCCATTTCCCATACAGTCCTTCGAATGAGACTATAAACCAAGGTTCTGTATGTGAACGTACGCACAACATCTTGCACACATGTAAAGTCCCATGACCAACTTTCGGAACAGAAGGCCAGTTTGGCCGTTGGTATGGATGACACGTCACACATAGCATGTACCTTCCCCGAAGTTGGAGTATGGCTGCCTTAATGGCAGGATTAAAAAAACTGTCACACACACAAAACTCCACTCCTTTTGCTGGGCAGATGGGATTAATCCTTGCCTGTTTATACAGGGAGTGTCCGCATGCGTATAAGCCTGCCTATGCAAAAAAAAAAAAAAAAAATTGTGTTCCCACAACTCTTTTGAATTGTTCTCCAGTGCAAGCTAGAGCGCTGTGTCAATACTGTGATCATTATTATAACATCTTACCCAACAAATGACATCACTCCCCAAAATGACATGGAAGTCTTCCTGCCTTGGCGTTTCAGCCCTGTGCTTTCTTCCCATGCTCCCTTTCCTCAGAGTGCGTCAGTTGTCGTGCTGCACGTGCTGTGTGCAGAAGGAGAAGATTGAGAAGCTGAAGGGGTCGCTGGACGACGCCATGGGCAGCCACAAACAGACCATGGGAGACAACGAGAAGCTGCTGACAGACCTGCAGAAAGCAACGAAACCATCCAGGTCAGTCAGCCGCCTTTCCTTCCCTTTCTCTGCCCCCATGTTTGGTTGGGAGACATGACAGATGATCGGTGAGGTCCATCTGACTGAGTTCTGGTCCTTGTTTTTGTCAGCTGGCTGTCCCTTGTCTGGAACAGAAAAGCTCCAGCTTCTCTGAAAATTGACTTGTGTCCTGATGAATAAAGTTAATGCAGACTGACTTGTGCCATGACAAACAAGGCAACTGCTTTTTGGCCTGTGCCCTGACAAAGTGAGTGCAGAGTGACTTGTGCCCTGACTGCAGAGTGACAAAGTGACTGCAGAGTGACGTGTGCCCTGACAAAGTGACTGCAGAGTGACGTGTGCCCTGACAAAGTGACTGCAGAGTGACGTGTGCCCTGACAAAGTGACTGCAGAGTGACGTGAGCCCTGACAAACAAAGTGACTGCACAGTGACGTGTGCCCTGACAAACAAAGTGACTGCACGTGACGTTTGCCCTGACAAAGTGACTGCAGAGTGACTTGTGCCCTGACAAACAAAGTGATTGCAGAGTGACGTGTGCCCTGACAAAGTGACTGCAGAGTGACGTGAGCCCTGACAAAGTGACTGCAGAGTGACTTGTGCCCTGACAAACAAAGTGACTGCAGAGTGACGTGTGCCTTGACAAAGTGACTGCAGAGTGACTTGTGCCCTGACAAAGTGACTGCAGAGTGACGTGTGCCTGACAAAGTAACTGCAGAGTGACTTGTGCCCTGACAAAATGACTGCTGATTGACTTTTTGTCGTGATAGGAGGAGGAGTTTGTCCAACTTATGCTGATTGACATGTGCCTCACCAGATGCTGGAGGAGAGGATAGCGGAACTGGAGGAGGAGTTGCGCAGCAAGATGGAGCAGCTGCATGCAGCGCAGGACGACTCCCGCCAGTACTCCAGGACCTCTCCCGCATGGAGCTCACATTGAACGCCAAGGACAACATCTCAGTGAGTGTGTGTATGTGTGTGTGTGTGCATGTGTGGGTATGTGAGGACTCCTTTCTAGCAAACACATGGTGTCCTCAGATCTCATGTCCCCAGAAAATTTGGAAACTAAAATCAAGTGCCTCAAAGTCTAGTTATATACTGTTCATCCCACAGAAACCACTTGGAAAAATCATGGATTCTTTTTTTTTTAGGAAAAAGCTAATTTTCTGTCTTTGAGATTGCTAATCAGCGCGTGTCCCATTTCAATATGATTACAAATTTTGCTCCATACTCTCATTCTGAGATACCTCCAGTGTAAACACAGTCATGTTCTCTTTGCTTCTCGGCAGTTTCCTACAGTTTGTCCAATCCTAAACACAGAACCAAAGAAAGGACACAGCAAGTTCTTTCCTCCACTGGACCTGTCATTGGAACCAACTTCCTCACTCTTCTCATCATGCGCCAGATTACTTTCAATGTAAGAAATCCCTGAAAGCATTGTCTTTATCCATGATTACCTATCCAAATAAAGGCGGTGTTTCTACTTGACTTAGATCCATCTCCTTCATGATCAGATCAATTTCGTTTTTTTTTTTTAGTGATAAGGTAAGGGTAGATGACCAGCCCTCAGACTGAGGCCGTGACAACCTCCGGGTTCTGCATCATAAGCATCGCTGGTGTTTCAGGACATTGACCGACAGCCATGACTTTGAAGAGTCAGAGCAGGTCAAGCGTCTGAAGGAAGCTCTGCAGAACGCCAGAGATGACCTCAAGTAAGTCTGGTACCTGGTCTCAGAGAGAAAAGAGGTGATGAGGGGAAGGGAGAGA
>JADBJO010012029.1:0-17500 GCA_016801955.1 Conus betulinus
AATTTAGTCCCTTGTGGATGTCATTCAAGAAACTGGCCCTTTTCAGGCACTGTGTTATGAAAACAATTAAATCAGGTCAGTACCCAGTTTAACAATGCGATTTTTTGTCTTTATTCAATGATATTCATGTTATTAAACCCTCATGCTGTGGAAAAACACTACATACAAATATCTCTGAAAACAAACCAACAAACCAAACCACACACCACACCACAACACAACACACAACACCACACCCCAACACATCACAACAACCCACCACACACAACTTGTCTCTCTCACTCTCTCTGTCCTCTCTCTTCGTGGTCTCTGTCTGGTCTGTCTTGTCTGTCTGTCTGGTCTGTCGGGTCTCTCTTTCTTTATCTCTCTCTCTCCCTCTTCCCTCTCGCTCTTCTCTCTTCTCGGTGGGGGGAAGGGTAACTGCCGTGCAAAGGGTCTGGTCGCTTTGTTGTGATGTCTATGGGCAATTTGTTAAAGAACCATGCAAGTGGACAAAGGAATTTCCTCCCGGGAATTCTGCAGACGGGAGTTGTGTTGTGATGAATATGGCCTTCTGCTGCCAATCGACCCCTTCATGTTTTTTGATGGGCGCTCCTTGGCCTGTCTAGATCGGGCTACCATGAAAGGCAAAAAGGCAAAAGCCACAAAGACAATAAAAATAAAAAAATAAAAGAAGAAAAGGAGAAAAAAGGGAAAAAACCGCCCCTACATGATTTCGGCCCATTGTGACACCTTTCCACACGGAAACAACAGGGGACGGTGTTAGGTTTAGGGACTGTCCTGTCCATTTGCTTCTGGGGCAGTTTGGGGGGCGCCTTTCCCAAATATGGTGACAATCGGAATAGAAATCCAGGGAATCAAAACCCTCCCCACCCCAGCCAGGACGCCCCGCCCCAAGACTCGGGACTTCAAAAAAACCAAGGTGGGAGGGGAGTCGAATCGGAAGAGCCCACCAAAGTGTTGAAAAGGTTTCAAACGACTTCTCACATTTTTTCGTCTGTTGGGGGCCGCCGAAACCGAACTCACCGCGACCGTGACGTTCATGGCCACCTGAAACTCGAAGAACAGTGGGCCACAGGATGGGACGCCAGGTGGAAACCACGAAGACCGGGATTCTGAAAGAGGGACTTTACGTGGCCCCCGACCAACCCGTGGAGATGAAGGGAGCTGAGGGCTTGAAGAAATGAGGTGGAAGAACAGAAAAAAAAACTGTGGCGGAGAAAAACGGGGGGATCTGCAGCAGGCCAACCAAACGGACCTGCGTGAAAAAGCTGGCAACGAATGCGATACGGGGGAATTGACGATCTTGGAGGGGAGATCTACGCGCAAACAACGTGATTTATACGGTAGACCAAGGAGGAGGACGAGGAAAAACCAAACACAGCAGACTGTGAGGGCTGGTAGGGGGATCTTCTGATCCGACAAGCTGGCCTGACTCTGACGGGGGGGGGGACGTGGAGCTTGGACTGTTGTGCCATAATTGGAGTTCCCGACCCTGGATTTCCCCAGTGATCCGCCGGTTGTGCTTTTTACAAACCAAAGGATGGGAAGATTCTTAAAAACGCTCTAAAAGGTTAAAGCTGAGGGTTCGAACTTACATTACACAGGGAAAACTATTCAAAAATAGGGGGTCAGGAGTATTGCGTAGTGGATTGAATCCCATATTTGGGAAAAAAACAGGAAAGCAAGCTGGGAAAAGAACGAGCCCCACCCATGAAATACGATTTATATAGTGATCGGATGGCACAAAAAGGTCTCTGCAGGGGACGCTTGTGAAAAGGTTTTTCATAGGATTTTTAAAAACAGGAACACCGCCAGCCCCTGAAATTGGAGGATCCTGGGACAGTGCGGTTACACTGGCCTCATGAATGAAGGGGAGAGGTTGATTACTTAAAGTTGTTTGATTTCAAAAGAGGAAAGTAATGTTGGCTGTAGGGGAAAAAAATGAAAGTTCCTGGAATTCCAGGTAGTTATACTGGTGAGCTGGTGAGGCATTGTTGTAAATTATAATAATTTAAACTATGAAAGTTTTTGGTAAACTTTTTCAAGTTCTTTCATTTGGATATTGGGGGGGCCTTTATACTGAACATTGGTCGCAATGTTAATTGTTCTTGCAACTGTACCCAAAAACGGACCACGTGAAATACTCCTAACAAAACTTACAGATGGAATTTTCTTCAGTGGACGGTGGTAGTAAAGATACCCGCCTATCTCAATCAACGACTTCAAGGCAGAATGGGGGTTGGAAGAGATGAGTTAATACCCCCTAGCGGGGGACTTATCAGGCCAGATTTTAGGGCAACCCAGCCCCCCCACCCCATTCAAACTGTGGATTAATTTTTGTTTAATTTGTTGGGGGATTATGGTGCGAAGCAAGCTTTCATTAAAATCGTAAAACGGATGGTCGCTGTTATAGATGTGTGTAAACGGCATTTGATTTCTGGTTAATTGAACAAACCATTCTTGAAACAGTTTGGGTTGGGGTTTGTTGAGGAAAAAAAAAAACTGTTCAGGTGTATCGCAACGAAATTGTTTCCTGTGTGAATGTGAAAGCTAAAGGTAGGTGCGGGAGGTATTGATGATACAATTCAGTGTAACTTCTGGTGTTAAAACAAGGGGGATGTGTGCTTCCTGTTTATTCTCTTCTTACTTGTTGGATCATTCTAGGCTATTATTGGCTTCTCTTGGGCAGCGATGTTGTTCTGATTTATGAAGTTTTTATTGTTCTTGCAAAAACTCAAACAAAAAAATCTATAACTTTCACTCGTTAACAGTAACATGGCCAAAAAAGGGGCATTTGAATTGTGGTTTAGGACACAGGGTTGAGGTTTCTGTGGAGTGAAACATGTGGCACACATGGCTGATGTAGGTTCTATGGCCAAAGTAATGAGATGTCCATTAATTGAATTCTGGCGGGGTACAAATTGGGCATACATTGTTTGTAAAAAAAAAAAAACACAACATGAAAAAATTCAAGGTTTGGCCCAGGAAAGCCTATAATTGTTATAGGATATGGGATAATAGTGACGGAAAAGGAAAAACTGAGTTTTCAAACTCCAAGACTGAACTTATATGAAAACCTGGTTTTGTCGTTTTTGCTACAAACAGAAGCTGGAAAGCATCAATGGATTTTTCGGACATTTAGGAACAGATTGATGATTGTAGATGACAAGATGATTCCTGTCACGTTCAAGAGAGTGAACGATTTGGCTTACATAGGCAGTACAGATCTATAGATTGTGTGCCGATGTAGTTACATCCAAGATTCAACATTGGAAACACACCAATTGTAAATATATTATGACAACCCCCTCCGAATTCAGATTAGATATTTCTAATCCTGTTTTTTCATTAGGTAGTCTTATAGGAAGCTCCTAAGGAACACTTGAAGCTGACCTGTCCGTTTTGAAAAAGTGCGGAAGGGACAACGAGGTTCATTTTGTGTTGTGCTGGCCCGCGATGAATTGGGGAACCTTGGGAAGAATTGAGTTCAGTCAATCAAAAAATATGATGGACATTATCTTCATTAAGGCTTGAGGACTTCGGAGGACAAACTATGAAGAAACTAACATAAAAAAGCAAAGCAACGTACCCCAAAGGGAAGGAAAAACAGTATTAGAAGATCACAATTGACAAACTTTTATAATTTTCGGGCAAACTTAGCAGAGTGGCCGTATGATCTTTCTATATCCATCAAACGTTTTTTGCTATTTTTTCTTGTCACAAGGAATCAAGATTCGAGTAAAGGCCAAGTTGGGTATTAAATTGTCGTGTGTGGCTTAATATCGGAGTTTTTTACCGAAGGTACTTTAAAATCCTTACATGGTTGGATTATTTTTTCTTTTTTTTTTTGTTTTGTTAAATGATTTGTTTTCACTCTCTACACTGGGGAGCCTGGACTCTAAGCAATAAAATATTCACGTAGTGGCCCTTATCCCTATCCAAAAAACCAGCCATTCAAGGTTTACCGTTTGAAGGAGGGCCACAGACGAGGGAACGGCAGAGGAAAAAAGGAGGCTGGGGTCCGGAATATAAAGGACTGGACACGGCAGGTTACAAAAACAGAAGAAGACTGGAGAGGAAATGGGGCGGCGGCCCTCATTCAACGTTCCCCCCAAACGAAACAAGCGGGTCAGTGGAATGACTGGACTGGATCCTTATCCTATTCTTCTTTCTCTCATCTCTCTCTCTCTCGGGGAAGAGTGGATTCCTTGCTGTCCTCAAAGGCAAATGTACGTGTGTTGTGAGCGCTCTGATAAATTTAACCAGTAACCACCTGTAGCCTGGCAGTGTGCTCGGTCGAAGGTCTCCCAGAAACTTACGCTTCATAACTGCTATGCGAGGAAATGGACGTTGCCTCGTTTAAAAATAAGGGCAGAGGCAAACCCAAAAAAAACGGTTGTTCCATTCTGCTCTCGGTTAAGGACTACCGACCCAGCACCCTGCCTCGAAACGAAAAAACCACCGTGCTGTACCGACGGGAATGTCCCTCAACAACTGTGAACCAGAGAAGACAACAGAGCGGATTAGGCCATAGATAGAGAAAAGCAAGATACAGGGCCATGTGAGCTTGTACTCTGTCTCAATCGAATTATTTTTGCCACCAAGTCCTGTTGTCATAATGACAGTAGCTGACAACACAAGCCGAGCAGCTTGTTGGTGACATGTACGCGTGTCAAAATACCACCTCTCCCCTCTCCCTCGCTATACCAGGGGCCTGCACCGAGATACAACCAGCATTCAATGACATTCCAGGCAGGGAAATTTGACATAGGGAAGTAGGAGAAACAACAGTCAGTGACAGGCCGCTTTCGATGAAGCACTCAATGTTGGGATTTGGTGTCAGTCACAGTGTTGTTATCCAACGGCTGTGATGACGAGTCGAGTTGCAGTTATTCTACTAAAGAGAACAGACCCCCACTGATTTGAAAAGACCAGTACCACAGTGCAGGACCGAAGATGAAGGAAGTTGGTGACTTAATCATGACATGCAAGGAAGGAAAATGATTCGGAGGATATTTCTCAAAGTGAACGATCCACACAGTAAGACTAGATTAAACGTCTGACAGGAAAGCGACATACTGGCATATGTTTTACAGGACGTAAGAAGAAACATGGACCGGTCTTTTCTATACTGATAGGGGAGACGCGAAACTGACTCTTCCAACAGCACAGCTGTCAACATCGCGGAAATCTTGATGACTGGATAAAAAACTTCTTGGCGATTATGTTGATTGTGAACATCAGCGTTCAGCTGGGGGACTAACTATTTCATTGAAATGTGGTGTCCTCAATCGCGATTTATTTTTTTCTGCCATTTGTATGTGGATGTTTATCTTTGATATTTATTTCATGAACAGCCCCCTGTCCCAACACATGCTGTATTCCCATTGAGAATGGGCTTTGTAAGCTGATCTCAATAAAATCATACAGTCAAGTCATCATTTCATTCATTCTCTCTCTCTCCTCTCTCTCTCTCTCCGCTCTCTCTCTCTCCTCTCCTGTCTGTCTGTCGTCTGTCTTCTGTGTCTGTCTGTCTGGTCTCTCTCTGTCTCTCTCTCGCTCTCTCTCTCTCTCTCTCTACGTATAGTCGACATAGAACGCTCCATTTCGAGAAAGGGAGATAAGTAACGTTTAAAGGACCAAAGGGAATAATCTCTGAAAAGAACTCTATCCCAAACACATGTGTTATCGTTCTCTTGATAAAGGTACACGCTCGTATCCTCCCCCCCTTTTCTGTTCTTTCATGCTTCTTAAGCACGCGCTAATTCATGCGACGCGCGCGCGCGTGTGCCGCGCGCGCGCGCGCGTGTGTTGTGGTGTGTGTTGTGGCCTTGCACTGCACTCGTTACACGTGTCACCCCTGGAGCCTTCATCAAACATCCCAGTGTGAATGCCGGTGTGTCTAAAATAACCTGTGCTAAAAAGACATTAAATACATCACACACACACAACACCCACACACTCACACACACACACCCCAACCACACAAACACCACACACACACACACACACACCACACACACACACATGATAATGGATAATAACATTGAGATTTGTGTACATGACACATGACCATAATGATAATACTAAGAGATGAGCATTATCTTATAATAATAATGAATAACAATAATGATGATAATACTATAATAATGATGATAATCGATGATGATAATGATGAATGATTGGTGATGATAATAACAATTGTATTTTACAGATACACACACACAGGGCCACACACACCCCACACACACACACACACACACACACACACCGCACACACACACACACACACACACACCACAACACTGAAGTAAAAATGTCATGCCCCCGTGGGGTACACACGCTGAATTATAAATCTCAGCCAATATACCTATGTTAACACAATACGAACACTACTTACACAAACTGCGAATCCCCACCCCCGTGTGGTGTGTGTGTGTGTGTGTGTGTGTGTGTGTGTGTGTGTGTTTGTGTTTGTGTGTGCGGTGCCTGTGTGTGTTATGTGTTGCGTGGTGTTGTTGTTTGTGGTGTAATGTTGCGTGCGTGCGTGGCGTGTTTGGGTGTGTGTGTTGTGGTGTGTGTGTGTGGTGCGCGGTGCTGGGTGTGTGTGTAGGACTCAGCACACATTCCCTAATGCCCATCGCCCGGCTATGCAAGACCGTTTTTAAGTTCACGGCGCATCTGGCTGCGTAATCTGTGGATCAATGGGTCGTGAAATAATCAAAACATGATTCCACCCGTCCATTATAGTTGTTTGCTCTGCTAGGTTTCCAGATTTGTCAATAAATCGGTGATTTCATCACGATTATAGTGTTAAGCTATATCCTTCCAGTCTGGCTGATTATGTGTGTGTGTGTGTGTGGTTGTGTGTGTGTGTTGTGTGTGTGTGTGTGTGGTGTGTGTGTGTTGTATACGTGCGTGAGCTTGCGTTTGTGTTTTTGTGTTCGTGGTCTGTCTGTTATGCGTGCGTTGCGTGGGTTGTATTGTGTGTGCGTTTGCGTTGCGTGTGTGTTTGTGTTCGTGTGTGTGTGATGCGTGTGTGCAATGCGCGCACGCACGGCGCAACGTCGCGCGCGCCATGGTGGTGTGTGTGATTGTATTTTCCTCCGTGAGTAAACACGTGAGACCTCTAGAGAGGCCTGAGGAATTACAGATGGTTTATTGATGATCGATGGAAAATGGTGGCACAAGTTGAGAGAGAGAGAGAGATGGGCGAATGAGAGAGGAGAGAGAGGTATACGAGGAGAGAAGAGGAGAGGGAAGGCGGTACTGGCGGGGAATTGCGAAATCTTTTATTAAGATAAAGGACAAAAGCCCCATTACGGGAAGGGGTTTTTTCCATAAATTGTATAATATAGGTCCCATGAATATACAACGAATCAAAAATGCTACTGGGAACAACAATTATACTTGTAAATTTCCGAACAACCAACCAAACACCCCATACCCTCACGAATATTGGCAGTCTTGAATTCCCTCTTTTGGTTTCCTTTCATAACACAATAACTTAGCTTAAATCCATAGTGTGTTCTCAGGATACTTTTCGATAATAAAGAGAATGAGTCTAAAGTTACACGGTTCTGTTATAATTATTTGGATTTGGATCAGTTTTTTATTCTTAATTAAATCACTCAGCAGCAGGAAAGCCAAAACAAAAAAAATGGTTTTTCAAATCTTCCCTTTGCTTTTTTTAATAAATAACGCGACATTGATGTTAGATCACTGTTTCAACAAACAACATTGCCTATACCTAAAAAAAACGGCATGGGCAAAGGCAAATGTCCAGATACACCAAATCTAAAATTTTGTCAGGGTGCATACCTAAAAAGTATCTATTTCATTTTTTTTTCATCTTAATATAAATTGTTCTAATACAATGCCGGCGAATTTTTTTAAAAAGATTTTTTTGTACTGAAACAAAATCTATCACTATTATACATATGTCTCATGCCAGTTCCCCCCTGCCACCTGCCAATCGCTGGAATCCTCTGTTTTTAAAAACAATGTAGAAAATTTCTGATTATTATTTTCAAACACCTGGTTACAGCCCTCCACAAAACAAAATCCCAAAAACCCATATCATGATTTAAAACATTGTCGTCGAAACATTTGAAGCCCAAGTCGGGCCTCTTTTACCATTATTGTTTCTAACTTCAACAAACAATTCCTGTAAAAACCTTTATAGGGGGTATCCTGCATTCGTCCATTTCGTTTTTAATTTGAGCCATATTTTTATACACTTCAAAAATAAGGAAATTTAAATTTAAACACAGGATATCTTCCCAAGGTTTCACCGGTATACCCAAAATCCAATTAGGGAGTTCTACTATATCCACATTCAAAAAAGCGCTTTTCAACGCATATAAGTTGAAACTTTCTCAATTAAGGCAACCCTTTTTCCCTCAAAAAGCCCCAATATTTTCTGCTCCATACTGGGAGGGGGGGGGGGGGGGGTAAAGATTGGCTTTGCACCTGAAGAATCGGGGAAAGTAACTTTTGATAAAAAACACTGAAATGAATTACAGTCCAAACTGTGTTACAGAGATATGAAGAGGGAATAACTATGACTGCCTTTTTTCGCTTTCTGTTCATTATATATCTGACAAGCAAAATTCAAAAAAACTAAGTTTTGGTTGTAAAATAAATACCAAGATAATTTATAAGCATTTAACCACAACAATTCTTCTCACCTCCATAAGTCCATCTTTCAGCAGCACGGCCCCAGATATCCCCCTTTACGGGAAACACGGACAATGTTTGTCTCTTACTTCATATTAACTTTTAATTCTAGTTTTTGTTTGCTGCCTGGGTGGGAGTACAAAAAATTATTAGTTGTCTTGGAGACCGACCACTGACTGCTACGTGCTAGTAAAAATAATATATTCATCAAAAAAAAAAAAAAGCGGCATAAAATAAATTATTAGAATGTCAAAAGTTACAAACCCCATGGAGACCATTTTCAATTATTGTCCAAGGGGCTAAACTCATTATATAAATAGAAGGGGAAAAAAAAAATACTGGGCTGCATAAACATCACCTTGTTTGACACCCAACTTGTACACACATGACATACTCAGATAAATCTGCCACCCGATCTTATTTTTTGCTTTTAGCCCTCACAGTACAAGTCTTTTATTGCTGCAACGGATACATTTACCTTATTGATTCCATTGTTTTTTTTTTTTTAACAAAAAACAGGCCATAGATACATACTTCGAGAGCAATTGAAAAAAAATCAAAAAGCCTTTTTCAAAATCAACACAAAAGCAAAAAGACAAACATATAACTTTTGATTATACCACAAATTGTTTGTTTCTGCAAAACAGCAGCAACAGTAGGGTAAAATATATGATCAAGTTGTTGGAAAAACCCTCTTTTAAAATCCCGCCTGATGTTCTCCAGTTATATGGTTTTTGGACCTTACCCCATTCATGCAATCTCCTATTAGTAACAGAGCTATAAATTTTGCGACAAAATATTACTTAATGAAATACCTCTATAATATTTTAGGCCCGTGTGGTTAGACATCGCCCGTTCTTAAATAACGCGGTAAACTAATAGATTCTTTCCAACTGTCAGGATTACGCTGCCATTATCAAAAAAAGGAAAGTTAGAATAGGTTTTACCAAGGGGAAATTCACAACAGATTCACACCGGAGATATTTTAGAGGAAATTATTCGCCATTTAAACCATTCAGGGACCAGCAAGATTTTCAATTTTTTCAATTTTCTTAATGGCTAGCAATTACTCTCTGCCAGATGATTTCTCTATCATAAGGAATTCTTCATCTTAAGTGCAATTATCATGACGAATGAATCTCTGTTGAACTTACTTCATCGTTTTTTTTTTTCTAACAAAAGTTTAAAAAAATGTTCGAAAACCATTCGGATATCGAGAAATCATCGGTGGATGGTTGACATCTCTTTTCTTTGAAATTTTGTGTTGGTATGAGTTTGCCCAGAAGAAGACCTGTTGGCTCTTCACAGAATCGGCACTCAAGTTTCATCTTCAACAGGAAAAGACTATATGACATATCGGTAGTCTTTCTTTTTCATATTCATTTATCATTTTTATTATTCGCTCGTCGTCTTGAAACACAGGGAAGGGCAAGACGTCGCATTCTTTGGCTAACAGTTTCCACAAAATTTCTCCATAGGCTAACGCATTTTACATTTTTGATACTTTGCCAGAATTCCCCATCCTCCATACCATTTTATCATCGGGGGGCTCTCGTATTTAAATACTATCTTCTTTTTCAAATTTTTCAGCTTGTTCTTTCATAATCACATTGAAGAAATCTACAATATGGCTTCATTTACATCCACATCAATAAGATCTTCTGCCACTTGCCATTTTCCTCTTTCACATCCTGAGAGTCCAGGGAGGGGGGGGTGTAGTAAAATTTCGGGGCAGCAATATCCTTACTCCAGCAGTATTTAAACAATACACTGATTATGTTTTTACCATTCAAACACTTCCCAGTACTATTGTGCATTTTTCAGCATTTTGTATATATCAAACATTAGTAACAAGGGGGCATATGATCAGATTCAAAATCTTTCTTATAAACTTTAAGTGTTAACTTTCACATAGTAAACTCAAAAATTCCCATTTTACTGACATCAGAAAATAACGTTCAGCACTGCATCCTCCTAATCAGAAAAAATATATGTGAAACGACCGCCTCAAGGTACGCCATTACACAGTTTTCCGTTTAAAAAATGTACAGTCCCCAAAACAGTGCAACATGTTTTGAACAATTCTTTCCAGGTATGAATTCAATCATTTTATCTTGAGGGGAAGTGTCCTTTCCATGCGATCGCACCAAAGATCTATTATTGAGTAGTTAACGTGTACTTCATATTCAACTAAAATGTACTGGGGGTTCTTTTATTCAGAAGTTTCTGGCGTGTCCTATCGGGCCACATATTCCTATTTCAGTGTCTTCCAAACATTGCAGCCATTTACTAAACAATGCAATTTTTCCAACAAATCAATGGCCGTTTGTCAAAAAAAACCACTGATAGGAGTATAAGGGGGGAAATTTCGGGGCGAACATACATCACGCACACAGACAAGTAAACAAGTTTTTAATGAAGGACCAAAAAAAACTCCTTATTTCAAAAAGGTAAATAACAGGGGGAATAAGGGGGGGAACTCTCAACACTTCAAACCTCCTTCACATAGGAGGAGAGAAGATATTTTCGCCATAACAAATTCTGTCCCCCTGGAACTCGCCCTTTTTCCCCTCGTTAAGTTTCACTTGCTGGTTTGAACGAAATTTGATAAATCCCCCCCCCCCCCCCCCCCGGTAAACAAAACTCGATTCAAAAGTTTTCTGGCAAACGTTTCATCAACCAAGACAGACAAAATCAAACTGAAGGAAAATGAACTGAATTTAACAAGTGCTATCACCTAATTTATGAAAAAAACAATCCACATGAATCTTTCAGTTTTGTGAAGGAAGAGATATATTGGTTTACAGGTGCTTGCTCCTATGGGATCCAATTTTCTGGGGGGGGGGGGACTATATAACATTTTCATTAAATCTATCTTCTGCAGTGTAATCTTCTTCCCCATCACCTCATTCACTCTTTTCCATGTCTATCCACTCGCCCGCACACTGTCCACTTCACTCTCTGATTCCTCGACGTCCGCCACTGTTTCACCATCACTGTCCTACCCCAACGGGGTCCACTTACCACTAATTCTTCCTTCGCGCCACATTTTCACTAGCAACTTCACCCAGGCACTGGTCTTGTTTCACTGGTAAGTACACCATACTGTCCACCACCGCGTGCGCGCTTCATTTCCCGTCAACACCGCCACAACTTTGTCTAGCGGTCCATGGTCCTTACAGTGTCAGCACAACTGTCGTATTACTGTCCAACCCCACCTCTGGCTGCGATCTGGCCGTTTCCCTTGTGCGTCATCACACTCACACCCCACACTTCTATTCTTGGTTCATCAATAACTGGGACCCCATTTATCTTAGACTTAAATCATCCACGACATCAAACTGGTCCTAGAGTTACGCATGGGAATCGCACACAAACTGAGACTTTCCTTGACTCTACTGCTATCATCGTCAATCGTCCATTTTTTACTTGTATTAAAAAATCTCCCCACCACATTCGTATTGCAAAATCATAACATTTTCATCTGTCAGCAATAATGCTCCCGATCTTCGATATCAATGTAAGCGCATTATTATTCGATCCATCAACAACACATCATTTTACCAATTCCCGGCAGGTGACATCCAACATGACTCTTAACATAATCAAAATCATAACAAAACGTCCCCCCCGGGATAAAATAAAAAAATATCCACAAACATCGTCAATCGCTAATTGTACACTCGTCAAACATCTTCATGCAACGTGTAAAAGCACAAGGGAAACCTCATCACGTGATCGGGAGACTGTCCGTATACACACATCCAACACAACTGTCCCCGCACGAGGATTCTCGTAGCACCTTGCTTCGGTCCACAGCGTTTTTTCACAATCTTCTGCCACTCTTGCTCCCCTCTCGCGAACTAGAAACAACATCTTGCCGGTGACGACGTAATTGTTTTTTCTCCCTCCACAATTGGAGCGGTAAAGTCCACAGTGTTCGGGCCGTCCTAAAACCCTAATTCCCCCTTGGGAAAAGTCTTTCCCACTATCATCTATGACGTGTATTTTGTGCCCTCTATCAAACCAAATGGAATGGGGGTCCGTAAACCAATCATGCTGATCTATTTTTTTGTTGTGTCTTGGTGCTGTGATCCTGGCCAGACAAAAAAGTGGGGGGACAAGGTTTTTCTTTTCCTCTCCGTGGTTCCTCTCTAACACGAGGCTGAGAAAAAGTCTTCCATCTTCCCCTCGCCGCTATAAAAATTATTTTTCACATTCTCCCCCTTGGGCCCCCTTTGTTTAAAAACTTATTTAAAAAAAAAAAATAAAAAACAAAAAAAAAAAAAAAAAAACGGTTAAAAAAAAAAACAACTTTAACAACTAAAAAAAAAAAAAAATTTTAAAAAAAAAAAAAAAAAAAAAAAAAAAAAAAAAAAATATTTAAAAAAATAAAAATTTTTTTTAACTAAAAAAAAAAAACATTACAAAACAAAAAGTGGGGGACAAGGTTTTTCGGGTCTCTCTAACACGCTGAGAAAAGTCTTCTCCTATGAAAATTTCACTTCCTTTTAACTTCTTTTTTGAGCGCAAAAATTTGTGTCTTTGTGTTTTAAAGAAAGTACACCTTGCAAACAATTGGTGAATCTGGTTTAGAGTTAATGCGATGTACCCGGTCAAACTCCACATCATCAGCAAGTTCTAAACTGTCAGCAATCATATCGCGTACCAGATTTTCACACTCTTGCCATGGTTTCATTTTTTCTACGAGGAATGCCATGAATAATTATATTGTTCCTCTTAGACCTACCCTTCCAAATCATCCACTTTCCTATCCAGATATTTCACCTTCTCCTTCAGGACTGTCATTTTCACGTTTCAGTTCATCGTTATCTAGCTTTAAGTCTGTCACTTCCTGTCTCAAATTAGAAACATCTGCCTGTAAAGTGGAACACATATCTTTCAAATCTTTCATATCGTCACACATATTATCAAATTTAGAGTTCAAACTGTTCATTCCCGTCAGCATGTCATTCAAGGAAGACATCACATCCTTCAGGGAGGGATCCGGGCGAAAGAGCTGACGTCCCGGATGTACGTTCCTGTCCACCGGTACTGTCTCTGCGATTGGCTGTTCCACTGCCAAGCCGTGTCTGCCTCAGACCTTCCTTCGAACCAGGACCAGGATTTGACTCAACATCCCCACAACGTAGAATTAAATGTCCGTAGAAAAAAACAGAGAGAGCAACAGTCCCAGGGTTACACCGTCACTCCGTGTTCTCAACGTCAACATGGAAATTCTCATGGCGGCCTTCATCTTTGACCGCTTCAACATGAATGAAGCGTACACTGCCACAAATGTCCCGCAAACAGTCGAAACCTCAGCGCATCGGATGGCATGGTGCTTCACCGTGCTGTACTCCAAATTGCACGACACAACACTTCAGAACCTATTGAACACAATACTGAGGCATCTTACACAAACTGAATTCCCACCATATCCTAATTGAACACAATACTGGTGTGTGTCTGGTGTGTGTGTGTGTTGTGTGTGTGTGTGTGTTGTGTGTGTGTTTTGTGTGTGTGCGTGCGTGCGTGTGTGTGTATGTGTGTGCGTGCGTGCGTGTGTGTGTGTGGTGTGTGTGTTTGTGTGTGGGCGTGTGCGTGTGCGCTTGTGTATGACTCAGAACAATTCCACTAAATGCCATCGTCGGCTATCCAAGCCCGTGTTTAAGTCACGCGCACTGGCTGGCTAATCTTGTGGACATGGTCGTGAAATAATCAACAATGATTGCCACCCGTCCATTATAGTTGTATTCGGCTGGGTTCCAGATTTGTCAATAGCGGTGATTCCATCACGAGTAGTGTTAAGCTATCCTTCAGTTTCTGGCTGATTAATGTGTGTAGTGTGTGTGTGTGTGTGTTTGTGTTGGTGGTGTGTGTGGTGTGTGTAGTGTGTGGTGTGTGTGTGTGTTTGTACGTGCGTGAATGCGTGCTGGTTTGTTTGTGTTCGTGTCTCTGTATGCGTGCGTTGCGTGCGTGTGTGTATGTGTGTGCGTGCGTGCGTGTGTGTTTGTGTTCGTGTGTGCTATGCGTGATGTGCAGTCGTGCGCGGCACGCGCGCGCGCACGCTGTGTGTGTGTGTGTGATTGTATTTCCCGTGAGAAGAAAAACACGTGCGACCTCAAGAGAGCCTGAGGATGGCAGAAGGGTTTATTGTGGATTCGATGAATTTAAAAGATGGAGCACAGTTGAGGATGGCAGATCAGGAGAGAGAGGATGAGGACGACATGGTTGCAGAAGAGAGAAGACGAGAGAGAAGAGGAGAGAGAGATAGAGAGAGGATCCCCGAGAGAGAGAAGGATCTAGAGAGAATGAGAGAGAGAAAGAGAGATTTTCAGCATGTTTTCACAAAGACCAAAGCCCCATATCAAGGTGAGAACAGAAATATCCGTTTGCTTGTTAGGCAACGACAGGCCGATTAAGATCAATAAGTGTTGTAACAGATTAAGTAGACATGTCCTGGAACAGTCGTCAAAGGACACACGTACACACTCATGCAGCGCATGCGCGCACGCGCGCGCACTCACAACACACCATCACTCCACGCCCCCCACACCACACACGCACACACACACCACACACACGCCGACACCCACACAAACACACAACTCTCTGCGCGCCTGCGTACGCACAACACACACACACATATCAAATACGCCAACGCGCCACGTCGCGCGCGCGCATTCACGCACGCAACACACACACACACACACACACACACACACACAGGCACAGCGTGCGTCGTCGCACCACAGTGTTTGTGGGATTGGTTGTGTGTGGGTGGGGGGTGGGTGGGGAGTGTGTGTGGTGTTGATTTGAACGTTACTGAGTTTAGAGCAATGTCTTAATCGATTGTATAGTTTGTGTCGGCAAAATGCTCTAATCCTAAGCATGATGCTGGTCACTCGAAAGAAATGCCCTACTTTCTTCCGCTGTTGTTTGTCGTTTATTTACGATTTCGGTTTTGTTCCCACGGTTGTTTTGTTCCCCATCCCAGGCCTGTAAGGGTTTTGTTTTGTGCTGTTGTCGTTCGTTTTACCCACGTGGATGCGTATTGCCACTTGTCTGGGCACATTCCATCTGTTCCACAACTAGTGGCCTTTCCTCATTTCCAATGCACGTGGTGTGCCATCGCCGACAAAGCTGGGCAAACACACATGTATATGTAACAAACCTTCAGAGATTGGTGTTCAGGTTCAGTTCAGTAGTTCTTATTGGTTGTCTCTACCACATGGACATTAAGCAGGCGCGCCAGCGTACACCGTAGCACAGAAAGCAAGCTATTATGGGGAAACTTGTCACGATCACCTCAAGTAGTGGGCAATACCAACCCCAATGTCCTTGAAGCATAGGCGCATATCAAAACCAGTGCCGCTTACCGTGTGTCTTCTTGTCCAGTTTTGCGAGCTTTTTCTTGCGACGTACTTAGCCTTTTTTTTGTACTTAGGTAACCCTGCTTTGTGTTATAAGTACGCGCCAGGTGCGCGTCGTGCATGCGTATAAGTGGTGTGTGTGTGTTTGTATGTGTGTGTGTGTGGTGTGTGTGTGTGTGGTGTGTGGTGTGTGTTTGTGTGTGTGTGTGTGTTTGTGTGTGTCTGTTGGTATTGCCGTGCGCTTCTTGCGTGCGTGCATGTGTGTGTGTGTGGTATAGTGTGGTGTGTGTGCGCGCATATGTAAGTATGTTCAATGTGGTGTGTGTGTAGTGTGTGTGTGTGTGTGTGTGGGTGTGGTGTGTGTGTGTGCGCGCGGCGCGCGCGCGCATCCCATTTCGTTCCTTTCCTAACCTTTTAAAAAGACAAAAAGGCAAAAATCCAACTAAAAAACCGTCATCTCTACGCCAGGTATTGCCATTTTGGTGGCAGTGAGTGTCGGGGGGCGCTCTATGCTTTCATTAGCATGACGATGGGAACATAACACTGTCACTAGATTTCAATCAACCCAGCGTCGAATATGTTACGGAGAGAAGTCTTATACCACGAGAGGAAGGGGTCAGGAAAGGACGGCTTTGCACATTGTTCACCCAGTGACCCCCTGACCTGGACCGCAGTCCCTTCTCATCGTAAACCCGCCCGCTTCTTCACTCCTTCCGTGTGGGACAGCAGCTGTTGGTCCTGTCCAGTGCGGCAGGAATCCTTCAATAGCAGAAAACGGGGGCAGGCGAGCGGAGATGGAAGAGCGATAGGAGGCGACTGAGAGAAAAAAAAGAGGTGATGGGAAGGACAAGATGTGCTGGTGATGGTCTAAAAACCAAAACAAACGAAAAAAAAAACAAAAAAACAAACGAAAACAAACAAAACAAAAACAAAACCCGGAACGATAAAGCGCAGAAAGTAGCACGCAGTTTGATTGGTCTGGTTTCCTTTTCTTTCTTTCTTTCTTTTCTTTTCATTGTTTTTCGTTCTGATCAAGAAGCACACAATATAGTTTGAATTGTTTTCGTTTTCTCTTTATCATTCATTCTTCTTTCTTTCATTTTCTTTTCTTTCTCTTTCTAATCATCACTGAAGAACCCCGATACTCTTCGTGTGAAATTTGTTTCACTTTTAATAGTCTTAATGGACATGTGTGTGTGTGTGGTGCATGGTGTGTGTGTGTTGTGTGTGTGTGTGTGTTGTGTGTTGTTTGTGTGTGTGTGTGTGTGCGTTAGTGTGTGCGCGCACGCGCACGTGCGGTGCTGCGCGCATGGTGTGCATGAGTGCGTGTGCACTCGAGTGTATTTTCGTATGTGAACGCGAACAGACTTTAAGGCTAGTGATATTTGCTCTCCCCAACCTGACCTGTATCAATTTGCAGTGAATAATGGCTTCAATTTACG
>JADBJO010012029.1:25000-30000 GCA_016801955.1 Conus betulinus
CTGTTGTGAGGAAGAGATCTGATCATATTATCTAATAGCATTTTATTGAATATTTTCTTCTTCTTCTGTTTTAGAAGATTTTTATATTCTCTTCTCGCAAATAATATACTCACTTCTGTCACCATCGTCCAAAAGTACGCAACCATACTCTCAATAATTTTAGTGCTTTTCTTTTCATTAACAAACAGTCACAGTCAAACCAATCCTCGTTCTCACCACTGTTCCTTATTTGCACACGCTTTTTCATACCGTCAGCACTGTTTTTGATACAATCATTGAACAAGTTTAAAGCTTTATCAACATCAACAGCAATCAGTTCTAAGGCCTCATTTAATTTTGTACGCATTTCTGCTTCACACAAATTGTCCCCTGTAAATCATGGCATAGACATCATTCCACACAAACCTTTCGAAGATAGTAGCCTCAACAGTCTCTGTTGATTTAACAGAGTTATCTGTTGAGAAGCCGATGTGAAATTCAATAGGAAAATGATCGGATTCGATCCGTTCCGAAACAAACAAATTACAGGAATCACAAAGAGTAGAGAAAAAATCTTTTGACACATGGAAATAATCATTTACGCTGCTCCCGCTGTCTGTTACATATGTATAGCAACCATGGCGGTCGCCCTGACATATACCGTTCATAATATACAAATCAAAAGCAACGCAAAGATTTAACAATAACTCACCGTAGTTATTCAAAACATTATCCTGAGAACAACGATATGTGCAAGGTGGCTCACTTTTCGTTTGCAAACAAGAATCAAAAACATCAGTAGCCAAGTCAGGAGAATAATTTGCCGTCCTGCTGTCCACACACACACACACACACACACACACACACAACACGCACGCACGCACGCACGCGCGCGCTTGCGCGCGCGCACACACACACACAGACAGACAGAGAGGGAGAGAGAGTCTGTCTTCATGTTTGTCTGCACCCGTAGAGAGAGTTAAATGTCAACATTAAGCAGATTCAGTCGAATTTTTCAAAAGGTGCTGGCAAAATTAGCCGAATGGGGACACGAGGCAATTGTCGCACACACACACACACACACACACACACACACACACACACACACACACACGCGCGCGCGCGCGCGCACACACTATGTATCTATCTATCTGCCTGTCTGTCTGTTTATATCTGTCTGTTTATATCTCTCCTGGTCTATGTATCTATTTATCTATATGCCTATCCATCTATCTATTTATGTATTTATCTATATATCTACATTCATAGAGAGAGAGAGCGATTACAGAGAAGTCTTGTCTTGGAGCCGAAAGTCGAACTAAACTGTCCACAAGCGAAAATTCTACAACATCCTTTTTATTTCTCTCTCCTTTTTCCCCCGACTTACTTGTTCTCCAAGTCAATGCCTTCTTCGCAGTAGTTCTGACGAAAGGTTTGAATCTGTTCCTGCTTTGTTTGAATAAGACATTGGTAATGTTTGCTATGTAACCTATTTCTCTGATTTTCGTCTACATTTCATGAAACAGTTCGTCCTTGATCTATGTTTTGAAAAGCTCGCAAAAGGAACATATCTCCTCAGTAAAGCATTGGTGTGTGTGTGTGTGTGTGTGTGTGTGTGTGTGTGTGTGTGTGTGTGTGTGTGTGTGTGTGTGTGTGTGTGTGTGTGTTGTGTTGTGTGTGTGTGTGTTCAGTTCAGTTCAGTGGTTTTTTAACGTCTATTCACCATTGATGATATTAGACGAAAAACAATCTAACAACGTCATTATTATCTAACTATGCTTAACCAAAAAAAAAAAAAAAAAAACAAAAAAAAAAAAAAACACTCGCATCAAAGCAACTTGGCAATTTTAGATTGTGCGATAATAGTAGCAATTTTTATGATAGAAGGGCTGGACAATATTTGACTGATATCTTGGCTTTTTGATATCAATAGAATTTTCTTTATAGATTGGAGTTAAGACGGAACATTCCATCAATAGATGATGCACTGAAATAGGCTTACCACAAGTACAAAGAACGTGGCAAGAATATTTTGTGTTCCATGCATTCAACTTGAGTTTGTTACTATCTTGGAAATGTGACGAGGACAAGTATTTACATATTTAAGATTTTCTCCACAAATTCTGTTATAAACACAACTTTTAAATTTTAGCAAACTTTCTGAGGAAGATATTTTCAGTGAAGATAAAGAATTACAAGCAGGGCAATGTTTAGCTCCAGCTTTAGCAAGAATATCTGCTACTTCGAGAGAGAGAGAGAGAGAGAGAGAGAGAGAGAGAGAGAGAGAGAGAGAGAGAGTCATATTAGACGTATCTTTTCAACATTTTTCCCTTGCAGTGAAGGTTGGTTGATTTGTTTGCTTTTCCAAGAACAGCGAAGAAAACAAGCAAAACTACATGGCTATATGGGCGCTGCAGGCAAAAATCATTTAGCTAAAGATCGATGTAAAGCACACATTTTGTAAGACTGAGATTAATCACATTTTAAGTATAACAATAAAAGGATCGAGGATTAGGAAACACATGCTTTCATAGATTACACTGACTCACATTAAAACATAATACGAATTCAATATCCTCATCATTTCCAAGCATTCGTCCACATTCTATTTTAGAGAAATACTTAAGAGTCACAATGCAGACAGCCATATAACTGGATTTTGTTTCCGTTTCTACAGACTTTAGATTTGACCCGAAGCGTATTTGCTGACTATGAATTTCATCCCTATCATTTGGGTCAAACTGGCTGTCACTGTTTTGGCCAGTTTAGTTTGCCTCCCATGTTTCGGCTGGGTTTGATTGGCTGCTGCTGCTGTCTTGGCTGATTTTGGTTTGGATCCTACCGTTTTGGCTTTTACTGTTTCGGTTTAGTTTTATTGGCTCCTCCTGTTTTAGGTAAATTTCGTTCGACTACTCTTTTGGCAGACACTTTGGTGTGGCTCCTTTTGTTTTGAATGACATTTGGTTTGGCATCTATTACTTCGGCTGAATTTTTATTTTTACCACTGTTGCCCTGTGGCTAGGTAGATTTTTCATTTTACTTCTGACTGTTCTGGCCGACGACGTTTGTTTTGGCTTTCGTGTGAATACCTGTGTGTGTGTGTGTGTGTGTGTGTGTGTGTGTGTGTGTGTGTGTGTGTGTGTGTGTGTGTGTGTGTGTGTGTGTGCGTGTGCGTGTGTATGTGTGTGTGCGTGTGTGTGTGTGTGTGTGTGTGTGTGTGTGTGTGTGTGTGTGTGTGCGTGTGTGCATTTGTGAGACAGAGAGGGGATGGAAGAAGAAGGAGAGAGAGAGTGTAGTTTTATGGATTGTATTTTACATCAATACATATACACGCACTCTCAGTAGAAGGCTGCAATGTTATAAGCATACATTATTCCTAGCCTGACCTTATTTTCGTACTGAAGAAGATTTGAAGCGGAAGTGTTAACGTACATTACGTATAAATCTTTAGAAAAGTAGTTATAGACTCAGAATAAAAAAAAAAAACTTACTTGGAGAATATTTCGACAGGGTCGCCCTGTCTTCTTCAGCTCACTGTTGCTGTTGTGGCAGCGAGGCCTGGTGGGACGACTATTGTTTGGGGTGAACGGTTGTCAGGATCTGATTGTAGATGGGGGGAAGTTCAAAGCCTTGATCTCTGTTCAGGCTGGGGCGTCTGGTCTTCATTTCGATGGCTTCTTTAAGTTTTCTGTTTGTGAGGAAGGACTCTAGATAGAGATCTTGGTTTCTTGGGGGCTGAAACTGTGGCCTGTGGCTTGTAAATGTTCATGTATGGCAGAAGTGGATCGGTTTTGGTGTTTCTGTAGACGGGTGGTGAGTGGCCTTGCTGTCTCGCTAATGTAGGTATGGGTACAGTCTTGACACCCTACCTGGTACACTACACCACACTGCTTGAGGGGGTCCGTTTGTGTCTTTGACATAGGTCAGTTGCTGGCGTAGGGAGTTGGTGGGTTTGTGGAACACTTTGCATCCATGTTGTTGGAAGGTCCTGGCTAGACGCTCTGAGACTCCTTTAATGTAAGGGATCCCCACTTTCACACTGTCCGTATCTGTAGAAGAAGGGTAGCGAACTCGAGGGTTGTCCCACATCCATGCAGGGTATCCATTAGCGGAAATGGCAGTCTTGGTGTGTTCTTCTTCTTTCAACTCTTCCTCCTTATTAGTGGCTCTGTGCATGAGGGTGTTGTGTCAACAGATCTCTTGTGCTGGAGGGGGTGGTTAGAGTGAAAGTTCAGATATTGGTCAGTGTTGGGTGGGTTTCCTATAGACGGTGGTCTCCACCCTGTCGTCATGGGTTCGGGTGATGAGTGTGTCCTGGACACAAATGACACAAAATGACACAAACGATAAACAACAAACCGTGAGTTAAGTTGCCCACATACCTGTCCTGGTTTCAGTTTCATCAAGGTGTCACAGCGTGCAGACTAGTATACGCTACACTACATCCACTAAGCGACGAGATCACAGTGCGTGGGATTTATCACTGATGGATCAATGAATTAATAATTAAGACTGTAAGGAGTTCAGGGCCAAAACACTTGTCAGAGGTGGGTTCCTTCTCTGAAAACCTTCTGTTGTCAAGCTCTCCCTTGAGTTTTTCCTACTAGGGTGTAAGAATTGAAAACGAGGATATCATAAACACTGCTCAGATGTCCCGACCTGTACTGGACGTTGTTGCAGTCTCTGATCTCGGCCGCCAGGGGACGGTACTTCGGCAGCCAGACGATGTGCGAGTTCAGCGCGGTGACGACGGTGTGGTACATCTACACCACGTTCGCCATGCTGGTGCTGATCAGCGGGGAACGCTGGCTGGCCCTCACCAGACCCTTCCTCTACAAGCGCCTGGTGGTCACCGGCTTCAAGCTCAAGTTCATCATGGCTGTCGGAGGATTCTTCTGCCTCATGCTGGCCTCCCTGCCTCTCTTCAGGTGAGCGTAGATGCCCTTGTCGGGTGGAACAGTGGAACCTTTATGTACAGCCCCCCCCCCCCCCCCCCTCCTCAGTATGATTAAAAACTAGGA
>JADBJO010012029.1:35000-37500 GCA_016801955.1 Conus betulinus
GTGGTCACAATTACAATGCTAGTGGTCACAGTTACAATGTCAGTGGTCACAGTTACAATGCCAGTGGTCACAGTCACAATGCCAGTGGTCACATTAACAAATGCTAGTGGTCACAGTTACAATGCCAGTGGTCACAGTTACAATGTCAGTGGTCACAGTTACAAGGTCAGTGGTCACAGTAACAGTGCTAGTGGTCACAGTTACAATGTCAGTGGTCACAGTTACAATGTCAGTGGTCACAGTTACAATGCCAGTGGTCACAGTACAATGTCAGTGGTCACAGTTACAAGGTCAGTGGTCACAGTAACAGTGCTAGTGGTCACAGTTACAATGTCAGTGGTGGGTCACAGTTACAATGTCGGTGGTCACAGTTACAATGTCGGTGGTCACAGTTACAATGTCAGTGGTCACAGTTACAATGCCGTGTTGTCACAGTCACAATGCCCGTGGTCACAGTCCCAATGCCAGTGGTCACAGTTACGATGCCAGTTGTCGCGCAGTGGTCACAATGCCAGTGGTCACAGTTACAATGTCGGTGGTCACAGTTACAGTGTTTGTTGTCACAGTTACAATGCCGGTGGTCACAGTCACAATGCCGGTGGTCACAGTCACAATGCCGGTGGTCACAGTCACAATGCCGGTGGTCACAGTCACAATGCCGGTGGTCACAGTTACAATGCCAGTGGTCACAGTTACAAGCCAGTGGTCAGTGGTCACAGTTACAATGCCAGTGGTCACAGTCACAATGCCGGTGGTCACAGTTACAATGCCAGTGGTCACAGTTACAATACCAGTGGTCACAGTTACAATGCCAGTGTTCACAGTCACAATGCCAGTGGTCACAGTTACAATGCCAGTGGTCACAGTTACAATGCCAGTGGTCACAGTTACAATGCCAGTGGTCAGTGGTCACAGTTACAATGCCAGTGGTCACAGTTACAATGCCAGTGGTCACAGTTACAATGCCAGTGGTCACAGTGGTCACAGTTACAATGCCAGTGGTCACAGTCACAATGCCGGTGGTCACAGTCACAATGCCGGTGGTCACAGTCACAATGCCGGTGGTCACAGTCACAATGCCAGTGGTCACAGTTACAATGCCAGTGGTCACAGTTACAATGCCAGTGGTCAGTGGTCACAGTTACAATGCCAGTGGTCACTATTACAATGCCACTGGTCACAGTTACAATGCCGGTGGTCACAGTTACAATGCAGTGGTCACAGTGGTCACAGTTACAATGCCAGTGGTCACAGTCACAATGCCGGTGGTCACAGTCACAATGCCGGTGGTCACAGTCACAATGCCGGTGGTCACAGTCACAACAGTCACAATGCACAGTGGTCACAGTTACAATGCCAGTGGTCACAGTGGTCACAGTTACAATGCCGGTGGTCACAGTTACAATGCCCGTGCTCACAGTTACAATGCCAGTGGTCACAGTTACAATGCCGGTGGTCACAGTTACAATGCCAGTGGTCACAGTCACAATGCCATTGGTCACAGTTACAATGCCAGTGGTCACAGTTACAATGCCAGTGGTCACAGTTACATGCCGGTGGTCACAGTTACAATGCCAGTCGTCACAGTTACAATGCCAGTAGTCACAGTTACAATGCCAGTGGTCACAGTTACAATGCCAGTGGTCACAGTTACAATGCCAGTGGTCACAGTTACAATGCCAGTTGTCACAGTTACAATGCCGGTGGTCACAGTTACAATGCCTGATCACAGTTACAATGCCGGTGGTCACAGTTACAATGCCAGTGGTCACATTTACAATGCTAGTGGTCACAGTTACAATGCCGATGGTCACAGTTACAATTCTGGTGGTCACAGTTACAATGCCAGTGGTCACAGTTACAATTCTGGTGGTCACAGTTACAATGCCAGTGGTCACATTTACAATGCCGGTGGTCACAGTTACAGTGCCGGTGGTCACAGTTACAATGCCGGTGGTGACTATTACAATGCCAGTGGTCACAAGGGTCACAGTTACAATGCCGGTGGTCACAGTTACAATGTCAGTGGTCACAGTTACAATGTCAGTTGTCACAGTTACAATATCAGTTGTAACAGTTACAATGTCAGTCGTCACAGTCACAATGCCAGTGGTGAGAGTTACAATGTCAGTGGTCACAGTTTCAATGTCACTGGTCACAGTTACAATGGCAGTGGTCACATTTACAATGTCAGTCGTCACAGTTACAATGTCAGTGGTCACAGTTACAATGTCAGTGGTCACAGTTACAATGTTAGAGGTCACAGTTACAATACCAGTGGTCACAGTGACAATGCCGGTGGTCACAGTCACAATGTCAGTGGTCACAGTTACAATGCCGGTTCTCCCAGTGTCACAGTCACAATGTCAGTGGTCACAGTTACAATGCCGGTTGTCCCAGTGGTCACAGTCACAATGTCAGTGGTCACAGTTACAATGCCAGTGGTCACAGTTACAATGTCAGTGGTCAAAGTTACAATGCCAGTGGTCTCAGTGGTCAC
>JADBJO010012029.1:42500-57500 GCA_016801955.1 Conus betulinus
TAGTCTTCGTTTACTAAGTCAGTGTGAATGATATTATAACAGGTGTTATTATCTCTGTTTACATACCATAACTTCGCTCCTTCAGCTCTTCTTCTTAATGCTCGTAAATCCCCATTGTATAAATCATGCACGTATTGGGCAAACATGGATCAGTTCAAAACTTTATTCACTCTGCTTCCCCCCTCCCTCCCCGACCCTCCCGTCCTGTCTCTATCTTCGTCTCTCTCTCTCTCTCTCTCTCTCTCTCTCTGTCTCTGTCTCTGCCCTTCACTTTACTTTGCCTCACACTCCTTCTCTTAGCCTCACTTGACTGTAGTAGAGAGGCTGACTCCATACTGGTATTGCTAGAGTCAGGTAAAACGTTAAACAGTCAGGACAATAGTTAGTCCATCCCGGTATTGCTAGAGTCAGGTAGAGCGTTAAACAGTCATGACAATAGCCTATGGAGACACACAAAGGTCCACTGCATTGTTTCAGTATTTTAATGGTCGTGTACTTTACCCTGAATGAAACCCATTAAGAACTCTGGCACATCTGTTAGGGAAGCCAGTTCTGTTGAGTCTTACAGTCAGAAGGTTTGAGTAGCAAGCCGCTGAAGAAGGAGCAGAATGTGTGTTAATTTTTTTCTGTGGTTTGGTAATAGCCGGTGGAGATGTGGGGTATGATATATATATATATATATATATATATATATATATATATATATATATATATATATATATATATATATACACACATATATATATATATATATATATACACACATATATATATATATATATATATATATATATATCACAAAAATAAAAGTAGAGAGCCAGCAAGAACTCTAAAAATGCCATGTGTTTCACGTGGCCTGTATCTTTTTACAATTTTGATTTTTTTTTGGGGGGGGTGCGTTCAGGGAGGGTGTGTTAAGGAATGGTGTGTTGACAAGAATTTCCATTTGTGCCTGCAATTGTTTATGATCTCAACTTTTGAATTCAGAGTTGCTAGATGAGGTTTGCATAATATCAGCCACTTTTCTGTAGAACATAGGTTGCATTTTTTAGAGAGATATGTATTGTATGGTGCTGCTCTTTTTATAATTTTCCATGATATATTGTAGTCTAGTCTTTTTTTTTATCTTTAAGTTTCCAAATGTGTTTACTTAGTTCTGTTTGGTTTTTATATTTTTCATTTTTGAAGGACTGTTTATGGTTTGCATATCTAGTTTTAAAATGGTTTGCAGTAATCCCTATGTATGTTTCTTTGTCACTATCAGTTTGTTACTGTGGCTTGGTATACAATATTATGTAAAGGCATTTATTATTCAGGGGGCATTGATCTTTTTTAGTGCAGTTACAAGATGTCCTTTTGTTACCCTTTTTTTTTGGCTGTGTTGCCTTTAGTTTTGTTAGATGAGTCAATTATGTTTTTTGAGGGTTGCATACATACATATGATAGCTTGATGGTGTTTTTTATTGAATATTTTAGATAGTACATGTTCTTTTGGAAATGATGTTATAAGAATTTTAAAGAATTCTTTTCCTACATTAGTCTTTATTCTTCCATCATATGGGGGATTATACCATATGATCTTCCTTTTCCTTTTTTTTTCTTATTACTGTTCATGTTATTATCTGGGTTGTATTGTAGTTTGTAGTTGTAGCCACTTTTTTTCAGTGCCTCTTGTATTCAACTGCTGCACACTGTTGAATACTTTCTCGTTGCATGACAGGTTAGATAGTCTTTGTTTATGCCATTGGGTATGGTTTTTAGGATAGAAGGTGGATGGTTACTTTTGATGTCTACGTAGATGGGTATATCGTTAGTTTTTTTTATATGGTTTGTATACATGGTCATTAAGGTCTAATGTTATGTCTAGGTAGTTTACTACTACTTCTTGTTGGCTTCTACTGTGATTTTTAAGTTATGGCTTTGGAAGATTTTACAAAGTTCTTTTTTTCTTATTTTCAATGGTTTTTGGTTTATTGTTTAGCGCGGCAAGGCCGTCGTCTCTGTACAAGCCAACCTGTTTACCAAGTGTTTTCTGTATATTGGATAACATGAATAGTCCAACTACAGGCACAAATGGAAATTCTTGTCAACACACCATTCCTTAACACACCCTCCCTGAACTGAACCACCCCAAAAAAACCCAAAATTGTAAAAAGATACAGGCCACGTGAAACACATGCAGAACTCACGCTTACACACACACATATATATATATAACACCGGTAGCGTGCCCAAAATAAACACCCTGAAGAGAGCAGAGAGCTTGAAACAAGTTTGTTGGTGTGTTTTTTAATCTCCTTTTTAATCATATTTTTAAACTTATGTCGCTCCCTTCCCGGTTGAGTTTTTTTTAGAGTTCTTGCTGGCTCTCTATTTTTATTTGTGATAATCGCTCCTTACGTTGAGCACTGTAGCCTGACAGAACCTAAATTTAAAATGGAGAAAATCAACTTTGGGCAGTCCACTAAAAATATACCGTTTTTTCTAACCCACAATCTTACAAAAAAAAACTAATAGAGCAGACTGAAAAATTTTGTGCAACATGAGATGGGAAGGCGTTCTTCTTTCTGAACCCTGACAAAATGTGAAGATAAAAAAACATACGGTTTTAAGTCATGGAGAGATCGCCACCTATAATAGAGGAAATGAAACCTTTTGAAGACAATATGAAAAGACTAATAGCCAATATTGAATTCAGAAAATCATACAACAATTTCCAAACAAAATTACAAAATGAAATAAAACAAATTCAACAAATGACAAAAAGGTATTCGTAAAGGCTGATAAGACAAGCAATTTCTATAAAATGGAACCTAATGAATACTCTCAACTCCTCAACAAAAATATTCAGAAAAACTACAAAAAAACTGATAAAACCACATATGACAGCATTTGTAAAAAAGAAAAAGAACTTGTGCACCGTATGGATCTAAATGATAGGATAGAAACAACAGCAATAAAAGAAGCTTTTATAACACTTAAAGATCACAAACCTAATTTCCCCAACAACCCAACATGTAGATTAATAAACCCATCCAAGTCTGAATTAGGCAAAATATAAGCAAAAAAAATTCTGGAAAAGTCTATAGAGGACATAAAATCAAACACTGAATACAACCTTTGGAAAAATAGCTATGAAGTTATCCAATGGTTCAAGGAAATTAACAAACAGAAAAACACAGTGTTCATCACTTTTGACATAGTGGATTTTTATCCATCTATAGATGAGGAATTGCTTACCAAAGCTTTAAAATTTGCTAACAAATACAAACATAACAGAGGCTGAGATGGAAATCATCTTCCACACTAAAAAAAAAACTCTACTCCACAGCAGTAATGATACTTGGACAAAAAAAAAAAACCAGCAATAATTCCACATTTGATGTCACAATGGGTTCATATGATGGTGCCGAAACATGTGAACTAGTTGGACTATTCATGTTATTCAATATACAGAAAACACTTGGTAAACAGGTTGGCTTGTACAGAGACGACGGCCTTGCCGCGCTAAACATAAAACCAAAACCATTGAAAATAAGAAAAAAGAACTTTGTAAAATCTTCCAAGGCCATAACTTAAAAATCACAGTAGAAGCCAACAAGAAGGTAGTAAACTACCTAGACATAACATTAGACCTTAAATGACCATGTATACAAACCATATAAAAAACCTAACGATATACCCATCTACGTAGACATCAAAAGTAACCATCCACCTTCTATCCTAAAAACCATACCCAATGGCATAATAAACAAAAGACTATCTAACCTGTCATGCAACGAGAAAGTATCAACAGTGCAGCAGCAGTTGAATACCAAGAGGCACTGAAAAAAGTGGCTACAACTACAAACTACAATACAATACCCCAGATAATAACATGAACAGTAATAAGAAAAACAGAAAAGGAAGATCATATGGTATAATCCCCCATATGATGGAAGAATAAAGACTAATGTAGGAAAAGAATTCTTTAAAATTCTTATAACATCATTTCCAAAAGAACATGTACTATCTAAAATATTCAATAAAAACACCATCAAGCTATCATATTCATGTATGCCCAACCTCAAAAACATAATTGACTCATCTAACAAACTAAAGGCAACACAGCCAAAAAGGGTAACAAAAGGACATCTTGTAACTGCACAAAAAAAAGATCAATGCCCCCTGAATAATAAATGCCTTTACAATAATATTGTATACCAAGCCACAGTAACAACTGATAGTGACAAAGAAATACATAGGGATTACTGCAAACCATTTTAAAACTAGATATGCAAACCATAAACAGTCCTTCAAAAATGAAAAATATAAAAAACCAAACAGAACTAAGTAAACACATTTGGAAACTTAAAGATAAAAAAATAGACTACAATATATCATGGAAAATTATAAAAAGAGCAGCACCATACAATAATATCTCTAAAAAATGCAACCTATGTTCTACAGAAAAGTGGCTGATATTATGCAAACCTCATCTAGCAACTCTGAATTCAAAAGTTGAGATCATAAACAATTGCAGGCACAAATGGAAATTCTTGTCAACACACCATTCCTTAACACACCCTCCCTGAACGCCCCCAAAAAAACCAAAATTGTAAAAAGATACAGGCCACGTGAAACACATGCAGAACTCACGCTTACACACACACAATATATATAACACCGGTAGCGTGCCCAAAATAAATATGCACTTTTGAGCATATTATTATTACTATGATTACTATGAATGTGTTAACGACTGCCCTGCTAGCTCATGAATTCTTCATGTTCGTAAATCAAGGAAAAATGAAAATGGTGGTGTGTTATCCTGCTTCCTTCCTTGTCGACCAGTCCATGATCTTCATTGGTGTTTTAGGAACAACTGTAGGGATTTGTGTCGTTTGATGCTGAGTTAGAGAATTTTTAGAAGATAAAATGATAAGTGAAAAAAAGCTGAGGAAAATGTGGAGAGGTTGCCTATTTGTTCCTTAATCACGCTGATGTTCCCATCAGAAAGCACTGACAGGTGCATGACGAATGTATCACAAACTGGTGTCTTACAGGATTGATAAACTTGGATTTGTGTGCTAGTTTTGTGTGTTACGATTTGTTAGTGTCATGATAGATGCATGACTTAAGTCTGTCCAAAAATGACTGATCTACGCTTCAGATTTACTTGAATTTCATTTGATTGAAATAAGTGAGTAGCGATAGGATGTGCTTTCAGAACATTTCAGAGTCATTCAGAATGCTGCCCTCTCTCTCTCTCTCTCTCTCTCTCTCTCTCTCTCTCTCTCACACACACACACACACACACACACACACACACACACACACACACACACACACACACACACACACACACACACACCCCCCTTAACGTCAGTCATCGTCGGTTACACTTTAGAACACTCCTGTGACTACAGACACAGCTATTTCTGCATTTCAGTTTTAGGGACAAAGTTGACCAACTTTGTGGTCATTCTTTCACCGAGATCTAAGATAAAATCTCGCAGAAGACACAAACGTGTTTTTTAGATAACACTGGGCAGAACTTATGTGAAAAAAAGCCATTGGGGTCCACTGCAGAGTATCACTGGCCATGGTCAGGTACTTTGTTTTTAACTTTTTTTTTCTGGTGCTACGTACGGACGCATTGTGTGTCCCTCTGTTGCCTGGTGTAATGCTATGTTGAGTTATAGTGAACATCTAAACAGAACTTCACTTTCACTAAGCATTGCACATAAGCGGCTTCCAGTCCAACAAAGGGGATTGACCACATTTCTCTTCTGCCCGTCTTGCTTCCTGAATCAAACTGACCGCGGAAGTTGAAGCAAACAATGTTATTGATCTGGACTTCGGCATAAACGTTCTACCCAAACGCTCGGAGTCGGATGAAAACAGTTTTTTTGTTTGTTTGTTTGCTTATGTTTTTTGTTTGTTTGCTTTTGCATTTCACATGACGGGTTCTCTATTTTTTTTCCTACCTGTCTTTTATGGATTCCTTTACCGCTGATATCTCTTCGTTTCAATGACTTCTTTTGTCTCTTATAGTTCCGCTTTCACACAAGGAAAGAGAGTAATGAGCGGTACTTTAAGAACATAGAAATTAGTAGATTGCTCGCTCAATCATTTTGTCTAGTTGACCGTTTGTTTGTTTGTTTTGTTTTCTCCTTTCACAGATAATGACCTTTGTTGGCTTATCTTCATTAACAGCAAGTGTTTGGGGACAGCAAGAACGTAGCTACGATTTTTTGTTTTGTTTGCTTCCGTAAAATTTATCAGCATACAGCGGTCAAATTGCTCAACGGCAATAGCGTAATATGTTGTTTTGAAAACTCTGAGCCACCATGACAAGAGAGCCAGACTGTAAACAGTGGCAGTTTCGTCTTAGAGTCAGAAGAAGAAGCAGAAGAGCAAGAGACGCTGTAGCTGATCCTGTGATTCCACTGGTGTCCAGTGTTCTTCCCTGATGTCCACACATGGGAAGTCGTTCATTTCACCCAAGTGTCACAAAGTGTATGCTCCAGTTTTGGGAATCAAACATGTAGGCTGTTTCATTTTGTGCTTGGTCCTTCGACTGGGCATAGTAAACGGGGATTGTTGCTTGGAGAGTAATCAATAAATGTTTGTAATCGATCCGATCGTTGACTGCATTGTGGGAAAGGACCCCTGAACCCTAGTTGATTGTTAATTTATGACGATGATGAGATGAATATGTTCTTTTTCTCATCTGTCTTCCTTTCTTTCTTTTTTTTTCTGTCCGTCTGTCTCTATGCTCTGCACTTCAGTGCTCAGTTCTCTTTACATTGTCTCATATTCTTCTCCCTCCTTATCATTCTTGTATGTTCCTTCTTTGCTTTTTCCTTCTCATCCTTCTCTTTTCTTTATACCACGAAGAGCTTTTGACATCAGCAATGTGCGGTGATCTGTCAACATAATCAAGTTGTGTCAATAGATGATGTTTGAAAATCTGCAACGGAAGTAATCTGTGTTAGAGCTCGCGCTCAGCGATAGTGATCCGCCGATTTCATGAAACAGATGCCGCTGGTGGGCACGCCCAAAGCAGTTTAGCTCCATCAGTCACTTTACAGTTCAAAACAAAGAGAGAACATAATTATTGGGACATTATCATGAAACGATGCGCCTGTAGAGCGGAAAGTCGACACCCCAGTCGTTACCCTGGTGTGTGCGTAAAATCAAATAGTTGTCTCTAGATCCAACATTTGCTGAGCCGTACACCGGTAACTCCATTTGCAGTGGAAAGATAAGCGTTTTCTTCTCCTGAATTTTCTTTTCTCTCGAACAAGTCTGTAATAAAAACGAAAACCACGGTTTTCAAAAAAAAAAAAAGCCTTAGAAGACAAATTTCAATATCAAACACTCCCCTATTTCCCGTTCAGAAGTCCCCCTCCCTCCCTTCCCCCTCTGTACACACACAATGAGCAGTTGGTGGGGAGGACAGGGGAAACACTAACAGTGATCAATGGACTGATTCTGGTCGAAAAGATTGAAGTAAGTGTGGATGGTGAGGGGGCAGTTTCTTCGCCATCACCGGCAACCTCAAAGACACCTCCACAATTACCACCACCATCATCACCACCCACGACTGCCATCATCACCAATGGCACCTAATGTTTCTCAGGTGGCACGTGTACAGAGAGAGCCCGTCTCCTAATGGACAGTGAGGCCAGGCGGGGGGTGGGGAGGGAGTGGGGTTGATGAATCGCTGCCGGTAATTAGCAGGTAATCGATCCTGCCGTCTCTTTGAAGTGCGCCGCCGTTGATTGACTAGGCAGAGAGAGACAGGGTTGCTGCAGAAACAGTCATCGTTAAGGGAAGTTTCCCTTGAGACGGGGGAGGGGGGGGGGGGGGGGGGGGGGGGGGGGGGGGGGGGGGGTGGGGGGGGGGGGGGGGGAGGAGGGAGAGAGTGGGGAAGGGGGAGAATCATGGGGAGTATAAGAAAGAGGGTGCATGTAAATGGATGGAGACCAGGGAGGCCGGAGGGGGTAATGAGAAGGTAGGTCATAGACAATGAGGAGTGGTGTGTGTGTGTGTGTGTGTGTGTGTGTGTGAGAGAGAGTGAGTGTGTGTGTGTGTGTGTGTGTGTGTGTGTGTGTGTGTGTGTGTGTGGCAGCGCGCACATGTGCGTGCCTGCCTGTGCTGGTGTGAATGTACGCGTGCAAGCGTGCTCATGTGTGTGTGTGTGTGTGTGTGTGTGTGTGTGTGTATGAACGTGAGTGCATGTGTGTGTGTGTGTGTGTGTGTGTGCGTGCGTGTGTGTGTGTGTGTGCGTGTGTTGTGTGTGTGTGTGTGTGTGTGTGTGTGTACACGCGCGCGCGCGTATGTGTGTGTGGGTGTGCGCGCGTACATGTGTGTGTGTGCGCGCGTGCGCGCGCGCGCGCGCGAGCGCGCGTGTGTGTGTGTGTGTGTGTTTGGGCGCCCGCGCGCGCAGTCTTGTCTTGTAACTGGGCACATGCTAGTTTCAGTCGATGCGTGCGCAAGTCTTCGTGTGTGAGTTGGAACAGTCTACTGTTCATGCGACATAAATCTGGTTTCAGTCTGTCGCTCAATGCTCGTGCGTTTGTTTCGTGCGTGTGTGTGTGTGTGTGTGTGTGTGTGTGTGTGTGTGTGTGTGTGTGTGAAGTCAAGTCAAGTCAAGATTATCTTTATTGAGAGTTAAAGAATAAACTTTCCAGCTTTTTACACCCTGCCCTCATAAACAAGAAAGAAACTGATTGAACATATAATACCTGTGTGTGTGTGTGTGTGTGTGTGTGTGTGTGTGTGGTGTGTGTGTGTGCAATTTTATGCAGTTTGATTTATTCTACTTTCAGTTATGGAAGAAATATGTAAAATCCTTTCAACATATAGATACTCAGCAAAACAAATATTAAATGTATTGAAGGATTAAGTACACACACACCACACACACACACACACACACACACACACACACACACACACACACACACACAAATGTGATACATTCACCAGCACCATTACCTCGTGTCTTTCCTTTTAAATTGTCTCTTTCCCACCACCCCACCTTCCATACTGTCACGGCAAGGTTCCCTCTCTCAGGGCAGAATGACTCTAGTCACAGTCTGTCAAAATCTGATCTTAGATCATTGCTTTTAAGAAATGGTTCTTCCTTTTTCTTTGCTTGTTGGTCTGTCTATTGGCTCTGTTACGAAAAAAAAAAAAAATCATAATTACAGACACAGTTGGCTGTGGCGGCACACCAAAACTTTATGCGCCAAGGCCTTGCTCACCGAGTGGAGTATTCCTAGACAGTTACAGTTTGAGAATGTTTATTGTGTCTGAAAGTTGATTCTCGTTCTCCTCCATATGCCCATCATGGTCCATGTCAACTAGTTCCAAGCGGACAGGAATGAAAAGAATGTGACTATTTTGGGTAGACCAACTGGAGCAAAAACAGATCCACGGATGAGTGCAAAGGCCTGCGATTTATGTCAGGACAGGTCTGACTCATGCATCTTTAGGCTGTGGAAGCTGGCTTGGTAGAAATCCCTACAAATATGTGAAATCATCGGTGGGGGTTGTTTATTTAATCTATTATCAGTTTAATATCAGTCCACGGCAATGATTCGTGCTGCACTTCAAAATGTTGACATGGATTATATGGTGATATAGTGCAAATTCCTGATTGTGGTGCGTGGCATGTGGATAACTGCCAACCACTTCCATTCTCAACAGATGCAAGGGACACAATCGTAGATACAAGAACGGACTTTTCAGGTGCACTTAGGATGAGGCTATGTCCCTTGAATTACCCTGCAACCTGGTCTACCAGCAACAGCACCGGCAGAGTGATCTCTCTCTCTCTCTCTCTCTCTCTCTCTCTCTCTCTCTCTCTCTCTCTCTCTCTCCTCTCTCTCTTCACACACACACACACACACACACACACACACACACACACACACACACACACACACACACTAAAACAGATGTAAGAAATAATTATTCGCAGGACATTTTTTTAACGATTCGTATATACTGTCACTGTGGAGTGTATTATTGTCACTAAATTCTCTTCAACTATACCCTCTTCCCTGCCATGCCCGATTTCCTCAGCCCATCCTCCATTCCCAGTCCAGCTCCTGTCCCCCAACCCAGCGTCTGTCGTTACTTCAACAAAGAAATCTTTGCTACGTCATTCACGGCAAGACGGAGGAATATGAAAATGTGTGTGTGTGTGTGTGTGTGTGTGTGTGTGTGTGTGTGTGTGTGTGTGTGTGTGTGTGTGTGTGTGTGAGAGAGAGAGAGAGAGAGAGAGAGAGAGAGAGAGAGAGAGGACGGATGGATGGATGGATGGATGGATGGTAATATATTGATATATTCAATAAGGCCTAGGCCTCTTTTGAAGGGGTACATGAGCAACAATCGCAGGGCGCAGCAAATTTTCACAATGAAATTAAAAAAAACACACACACACACACACACACACACACACACACACACACACACACACACACACAAACATAGGAGTGGGGCAAAGCGAACAGAGAAATGTAAACAACAAAGTTATGAGCAAAGTACAGATCGAATTTGGAATGCTTTGTACCAAAAAATTGCAAACTGGTAAACAATAATCATTTTCACGGTTAGATGACACAAGCAATGTAAGTCTAATGTGTGTGTGTGTGTGTGTGTGTGTGTGTGTGTGTGTGTGTGTGTGTGTGTGTGTGTGTGTAGAGTGAAAAATTTCGAACATCTTTTTTGAAGTTGATGACTTCAATAGGGCCAATCGAAATAGGGAAGGCTGTCTATAAAATTTAGCTTTAATGGATTCATTTGTAATGTCTATAGGGACTGGACAGCAAAGAACGAAATGCATCTCATTTTCTTGTGGCTGTTTACAAAGAGGACAAAACAAATAATTGTCCTTTACACCGTTTTGTATCTAAGTTTATGTCATTTACTCCAGTTTGTATCTGAATTTATGTCATTTACACCGGTTTGGTATCTGAATTTATGTCAGTTAATTCCTATATTCCAAGTCTAAATTTTGCCATTATGTATTTAATGTCTCTATCCATTTCTAAAGTTATGTAAGGTTTCAGGTCATGAGAATCATCAAAATGTTTGTAAAAATCAAACCTTTTACTATCATGAACATGGTTTGACCATTTTTGCTAACTGCAGTCAACTAGTCGTTGACGAAAACAACTTATTCAGCCATACAAAACCAAAAGCGTATTCAAAAAGACATACTTTACCAGCCCAATTATTTTCTTACCCCTAGAATCGAGATCATAAAGCATATTATAAGCTTTACGAGGTATTCTGTACTCCTCCTTATAAAGTAAGTTAGGCCAGTAGCGGATACATCTGACTGCAGAAACAAAACATATACAGGAAATCTATTCTCCTCACCATACACGAGATCACCAGGCGTCAGCCTGTTTACACCCAGAACATTCTTTAAAGCGAAAAGGTGCACAGATTCACAATGCATTAATGCATTGCAACATTATCTAATCCTCATAATTCCGATCCGTACTGTGCAATTGGCTGCACTTGATTATCGAACAACTTGCAAAATACAGCACAAGAGGTATTGTTGAGAACATATAACTTTCTTTTTTATAATACAGAGCAAAACATTTTTGGCCTTGCTAGCAAGTGCTTTGCAAGCATTAACAAAACTCAAACGAGTAGAGAAAAGTATACCAAATATCTATAAGCATTCACAACAGGCATAGAGGCATTATCATATAGCCATCGTTCTTTCGCACTTAAATAACCACTCTTACAAAACACTTTTTTTTTTTATTATGTTACTTTTAGACAAATTAAGCTTGAGCTGGACAGATGAAGCTGAGCACTGTAACTATTTAGTTGTGTCTATAAACCGATAACCGTCTCTGATATAAAAATCACGTCATCAGCCAGTAACAGAATAAGCAATTCAAACGCATCAAGAATCAACAACCCCCCGTGTCTGCTATTATTAATTTACCTCAATTGCTAACTCATTGATGATCAGAGAAAAGAAAACTGGACTACAGACATCGCCCTGTTTAACCCCGGCTGAGCAATCGATAGTCTGTAAATTTAGCTCCACAATAAACTTCAGCTTTCACCTCACTCTATATGCTTCTGATCCATCTGTAAAGTTTACCCTTACTACCGTTTAAAATCATAACTGGCCAGAGAAGGTTCCTATTCATGGAATCGAAGGCTTTTTCAAAATCAATGAGAACGACATGTAATTTTCAATCAAGAGAAAACTGTTTATGAACTACAGCCAGAACATGTGATCAGCAGTCGAGTAACCCTTTTAAATCCAGCTTGATAATCACCAGTAACGTTATTTTCCTCAGTCCATTCTTGCAAGCTGTTATTCATTATCATCCAAAACATTTTACTACTAATATTACCAAGAGAAATACCACTGTAACTGTTTGGATTATTTAACATTACATTTTTTTTTAAAAAAATAGGCACAATTATTGATTCTGTCCAACTGTCTGGAAACACACCACTGTCAAATGATTTATTGAATAATTTCAGACAGAACTGCACAACTTTGGAAGAAGCATTTTCAAACAGCTCACCAATGATTCCATCGGGACCCGCTGCCTTGCGTTTTTTTTCTTTTTTTCTTCTTCTTCTTTTTTTTTTTTTAATTTTTCTATTTTTAAATTTTTTTTTTAGTTGCTACTAATACCTCCTCTTCACCAATGGGGTGATTCATATAAACATCACAGTTTTCTTCAAACACCTCTTGGGCTGGTTGAACATCATTGTTGGATTGTAACAATGCTTGAAACTGCTGAAACTACATGTCTGCTTTGATGTCATTTCTAGGCTGTTTTCTTTGCGGCGATATCCTGTGAACAACATCCCAAAACTCTTTCTGAGGCTTTATAGTTGAAACAAACTTATCCTTAACTGATTTACTGAACTCTTTCTCTTTATAACTGCTTATATTCACGCTTAGCTATTACATATGCAGTCCTGTCTGTGTCTTCCAACGAACGACGACTAATTCTCAACAGCCTCCTGGTCTTTCTTTTCTTAACAGCACATTTTTGATCATACCAGTTTTTTTGACACTCTTTCGTTAGCACACGTGGTTTTTTTTTTTTTTTTTTTTTTTTTCCATACACTCAGCATGTTCAATTAAACATTCGTTAAATATATTAAAGCATTGTTTACATCAGAATGAATTCAACTTATGGCGATTTCAAGTTTTCTTCTCGTGTTTTCATTACTTAATGTATTATTTAACAAAAAGGAGCATTCGTCATTTCAAAAACATTTTCGAAGGTGTAATCTTGCACTTTTTTGTAAAAAAAAAAAAATCACTTATTTCTACCACATTTCCAGCTGTGGTAGCAACTTGAGAAGACATTGGAAAATGATCAAAATCTATACGTTCTAATACATTCACTAGACAGAGAGAGAGAGAGAGAGAGAGAGAGAGCCTCCGCTTGATCTAAGGGACATAATTTGAACATCTGACTTGAATCGACAGATTTTTGTTTTCATCCTGTGACTGTGTGTGTGTGTGTGTGTGTGTGTGAGAGAGAGAGAGAGAGAGAGAGAGAGAGAGAGAGAGAGAGAAACGTGCCGCCGTTTGATCAGAAGAGGACATAATTTCAAAGGGAATACACGAGAGGACGCTTAAATCGTAATTGTAAACAAATGAGGTTGCTTCCCTTTGACCGCTCGAATTTAATTGTGTGTTTGTGGCGCGGCGCGCGCGCGCGCGCGCGCGCGCTCGCGTGTGTGTGTGTGTGTGTGTGTGTGTGTGTGTAGCGGGAATTGGTATACGTTCGGGCAGTGACTATAAATCGACGCTTTTATTCCATAGAAAAATAGACAGAACACTGCACCCTGCACCCCCAAAAGAACAAACAAATTACACAACAAATATAGGTCGGCCTTTTTGTTTTCTTCAGTGAAGACAAATAACATTCAAGACAACAAAAGGGTCAACTAGGATAACAACAACAACAACAACAACAGCAACAACAACAACAACAACGACAACAACAATAATAATAATAAAAGTACGATCATATCGTAACAATACTAACGATAAAGTTAATGGTAATTTTGTAAATATAACAATGCTAACAGAAGAGGAATGAAAAGACAGTTACAGCATTATGGTTATGGTATTAATTATAATAATAACAGTGATAGGAAGAATAAGGAAAAAAAAAAAGATGAGATGAATTAGAAAAGAATGAAGAACGGGAAGTATCCAGGATGTCTCATCTACAGAAATCTTACCACCCAGTTCATAGTAGATAGCATATAGGATGTCGAGCTCTGACAAGGGAGGGACTATACGTTAAATTTTGGACGAGTCTTTGGGGCCATGTGGGATGGTGTCTGGTTTAGTGAAAGGGCAGATTTTGCGGTTGGATTTTGAGCAGTGATAAGTACCGGTTGATGCCCTCCAAGCATCCATCAAATTGACATGCACCATTTCCTCGTCAGTCCAATTCCTAGGCATCTCCTCCTTCACTGATGGGCACATACCTCGACTAGATGACCTTCTCACCACCCGTCCACAAAGCGCAGCATTCCATTCTCTGAATTACTCCGCCTGCGTAGATTTTGCTCTGCCGAAGATTTCACTCTTCAAGCAGTCAACCAGTTTGAGTGTTTCACCAGCCTTGGATATCCCAGAACCGTAATTACTATCCCGTTACTACAATTACTATTACCATTATTGTTAGTATTATATTTTTATATAATATATATATCACACCTTTACTCTTATTATCATTATGATTATATCATTATACTATTGTTTAATGATCATTTCAGGTTTTTTTTTTTTTTTTTTTTTTTAACCCGTGTCGTCCCCTTCACCCTCGGTTTCATTCTGTGATTTTGACTGCTCATACAAAACCATATTTTGACGAAGAGATAGGTGATGGTCTCCGTTTCATTGTATCGGATGTTATTTGTCTTGTCTGAAAGAAGTTCAAATACGTCTAAACGCGTTGTATTTCTTTTAATTTTGTTTGT
>JADBJO010012030.1:0-10000 GCA_016801955.1 Conus betulinus
ATCTGATAGATAGTCTAGTTGGGGGTTATTCCTCAGGGTGTAATGATCGAACCACAGTCTAGTTGGGGTTATTCCTCAGGGTGTAATGATCGAACCACAGTCTAGTTGGCGTTATTCCTCAGGGTGTAATGATCGAACCACAGTCTAGTTGGCGTTATTCCTCCAGGGTGTAATGATCGAGGAAAGTTAGGAGAAAGTTAGGCACGTTGAGCTCTGGCCAATCAATTCCTTCGTTACTCAGACAATGATATGGTTAGATATTTCCATTTTATAAATCATACACACGCACGCGCGTGCGTGCGCGCGCGCGCACACACACACACACACACACACACACACACACACACACACACAACAAACTTGAGTCGCGCGTTGTTAGCCAGGCCGTACTGGTCTTTGGTGGCGCTGGTCCATGGCACAAAGCGAATGCACGAGTAGTTCGCTATGGTATTCATGACGAAGGTAATGTGTTTGACTTCATTGGCCGCTGAGAACAAAAGACAGACAGACAGACAGACAGAGAGACAGAGACAGAGAGACAATGACAATGACAATGATTTTCCATTTTATAACGGTGAAAACTATTGGCCTAGTACCCCATTTTTTTTTATATTGCTTTTACTGTTCTACGAAACTGGTACAAAATGATACAAAATATGCATCAAGACATGATCATACAACAAACATCATCAAACCAAACACACTAACAATAACATAACATCCACCACCAAGAAGCAGGTACTGACATCATCAGCGAAATAAGTACATGAAAACAGCAATTTAACATACCAATTAAAGTAAAAGAAAAAAAAAAGCAGTTTAAAGCACAACAACAACAACAACAACAACAACAAATCAACAGCAAGAAAATGGCATATGATATTGTGAAATGTCTCTATGAAAGAACAAGAAACAACGAAACAAGAAAATAAAGAAGAAAAAAAAAGAAGAAAGTAAAGGCAAATATAAAAAGAAACACATTAAATGGTCTCTCTGTCTCGCATTCATACACATATATATATATACTCAGTATACGTACATTCATTCAGAGAGAGAGAGAGAGAGAGAGAGAGAGAGAGAGAGAGAGAGAGAGAGAGACAGACAGACAGACAGACACAGACAGACAGACAGACAGAGAGAGAGAGAGAAAGATTATTTCTTATAAAGCGAACACTTTTTGAAGCTTTTTAATGGCGTAGTAAGAAAAGCTAAGCGCAAAGGAATTTACGGATACTAAAAGTTTCATTAAATGAAAAACAAACCAACAAAAAAACATGTAGCCATAAGCTCTCACGTGTGAATCATGACTTGCCTAGCTTGGAAGAAAAAAAAGATGAAAGGCAAAGTGTTCGATAGGTCAGTGTCTGATGTTATTGCAAACATTTCAGGTTGTTTTGGAAGTATCTGGGAGAGTGTTCTGTAAATGGCCGCCATTACAACCATTCCTTTGGTTCACAGAGGAGCGCACTAGCGAAGTGTTCTGGACATACCTGACAACAGCAGAGTATCTTTTTGGCTGATTGCATTATCATACTGATTACATTCAGTACTGATGCGCAAGACTGATTTCACACTTGTAATAACGAGCCACTTAATCAAAACGAACGAAAGAAAGAAAGAAAGAAAGAAAGAACAAACATCCATGGAAGTTAGGATGCGTTGCAACAAGCGCGTGTTACTTTTTTTTAATCGAAGCACCAGATTATCTTGATTCTGGAATGACTTCATAAGAAGGGAAAAAGATGAAAGGAACAGTCTCTATCATTTTTAGTACAGGCCAGGCTTTGTTAAAAGTTGGTCGGTCAAAGCATTTAATAACACTTTTGTTTTCTTTTTTTTATGTAAAGTTACATTTGAAAGGTGGAGTTCTCCAAACATGTGTTGTTCTGCTGTTTTCTCACCTTGGGTTATTTGTTTTACTGCACTTCAACAAGATACGTGCTTTAGAATCTCTAGTGCATCAGGCTGAATGACTGTACGCTGGAGTGATTTGTTTGCTTCTAGACAAACCCTTTACTTGTAACACCCTACTCTTTGTTTTGTTGTCTGTGTCCGCAGCAAAGACCATTTGGCTCCGTAGCAGAACAAATGACATAAACCAATGTTGCTAACTGTGGAACAAAACAAAGAAGAGAAAACATCGGCATGATTGATTGACACTCACACCGTGACCCTGCCCGACAACATCGCATGTGTCCCTGAAAAAAAAAAAAATATGCTACAGCAGTCTGCTGTGTACATGATCATCTTTCACACCATGCTACGGCAGTCTATTGTGTAGATCATCATATTTGACACCATGCTACAGCAGTCTATTGTGTAAATCATCATATTTGACACCATGCTACAGCAGTCTGTTGTGTAGGTCATCATCTTTGACACCATGCTACAGCAGTCTGTTGTGTAGGTCATCATCTCTGACACCATGCTACAGCAGTCTGTTGTGTAGGTCATCATCTTTGACACCATGCTACAGCAGTCTGTTGTGTGTAGGTCATCATCTCTGACACCATGCTACAGCAGTCTGTTGTGTAGGTCATCATCTTTGACAAGCATGCAGTTGTGCAGTCACAAACAGGTATATCGTGAATCTGATTATGTTTCCTCATACCGAAAAATCTATGTGATGATCCAGAATGTAACAGTAAGCAAACTGGAACGAACTTGACAATGGAAAGGGGGTCTGCATTTTTTTCTTTAATAAGCAACAAACCAAATGACAAGACATGGACAAGACCTGGATGATGCGGGTGGCAGTCTAGAGAAACAAGACATAGATGATGCTGCTGGCAGTCTAGAGAGAACAAGACATAGGTGATGTGGGGTGGCAGTCTAGAGAAACAAGACATAGATGATGCTGCTGGCAGTCTAGAGAAACAAGACATAGATGATGCGGGTGGCAGTCTAGAGAAACAAGGCATAGATGATGTGGGTGGCAGTCTAGAGAAACAAGACATAGATGATGCTGCTGGCAGTCTAGAGAAACAAGACATAGGTGATGTGGGTAGCAGTCTAGAGAAACAAGACATAGGTGATGTGGGTGGCAGTCAAGAGAAACAAGAGACCGGATGATGCGGGTGGCAGTGTGGACGCTCTCTCTGTGTCAACCTGTTTGCTGCCGGGCTCAGAGAATCAGCCTACCGCCGGAATTGGCCCACTTACTCAAGAGGGAGCTGAAGACGTAAGGAACGTAGCCATTGGTCCAGTAGCGGGAGGTATCGCTCAGGATGACGCCACGTTTCCGGCGCTGTGGCCGATGTGGATCTGCCGCTCTGGACGACCTTGACAAGCCAACGTCATCCACCACCACGTCTTCATCCATTTCCGGCGTGACGTCATCGTCTGCTTTGGCATTGACCTGACACACAAACTGGTCTTTGAATATATATGTGTGTGTGTGTGTGTGTGTGTGTGTGTGTGTGTGTGTGTGTGTGTGTGTGTGTGTGTGTGTGTGTGTGTGTGTGTGTGTGTAGGGGGGGAGGGGTTGCTGTCTTTCTGTGTGTCTGTGTGTCCGTCTGTCCGTCTCTCTGTCTGTCTGTCTCTGTCTGTGTCTGTGTGTGTTCATGTGTGTGCAATGTTTGCGTGCGTGTTCACACGCACGCACACACACACACACACACACACACACACACACACATACACACACACACACGCACACGCACACGCACACACACACACACACACACACACTTTGAACACAAGTATTCACATAGCCAAAGGAGTGCAACCAATTTGTCAGTAAACACAACAGAAAGCATCAGGAACACTGATGTAGCGGCATCAGATGGCGTTGAAAATAGGTTGATGATGGTGATCTACGATCCTTAATGACTGGACATGAACAAATAATGAACAGTCATTTCCTGTTTCATTTCGACCACATTTACTATCCATGTATTGCAGGCAGCTTTCTTGCTGAACGAATACTTCATGATTAGCAAGTCGCATTGTTAATATGGATAGAACGCAGGGAAAAGACACAATGAACTTTCTGACGGTGACAATGGGCACGTGCCCTAACTTATCCCATGGGAAGAAATAACTCCCTGGCGGTGAGAAAGGGCACGTGCCCTAACTTATCCCATGGGAAGAAATAACTCCCTGGCAGTGAGAAAGGGCGTGTGCCCTAACTTATCCCATGGGAAGAAATGACTCCCTGGCGGTGAGAAAGGTAATGTGCCCAAACTTATCCCATGGGAAGAAATAACTCCCTGGCGATGAGAAAGGGCGCCTGCCCTAACTTATCCCATGGGAAGAAATAACTCCCTGGCGATGAGAAAGGGCGCCTGCCCTAACTTATCCCATGGGAAGAAATAACTCCCTGGCAGTGAGAAAGGGCGTGTGCCCTAACTTATCCCAATGGAAGAAATAACTCCCTGGCGGTGAGAAAGGGCGTGTGCCCTAACTTATCCCATGGGAAGAAATAACTCCCTGGCGGTGAGAAAGGGCGTGTGCCCTAACTTATCCCATGGGAAGAAATAACTCCCTGGCGGTGAGAAAGGGCGTGTGCCCTAACTTATCCCTTGGGAAGAAATATCTCCCTGGCAGTGAGAAAGGGCGTGTGCCCTAACTTATCCCTTGGGAAGAAATATCTCCCTGGCGGTGAGAAAGGGCGTGTGCCCTAACTTATCCCTTGGGAAGATAACTCCCTGGCAGTGAGAAAGGGCGTGTGCCCTAACTTATCCCTTGGGAAGAAATAACTCCCTGGCAGTGAGAAAGGGCGTGTGCCCTAACTTATCCCTTGGGAAGAAATATCTCCCTGGCAGTGAGAAAGGGCGTGTGCCCTAACTTATCCCTTGGGAAGAAATATCTCCCTGGCAGTGAGAAAGGGCGTGTGCCCTAACTTATCTCATGGAAAGTAAATCTGCACCGACCCCACTCCCCCCTTTTTGGAAAAAAAAATCAATATTATTATTATTCAAGTGCTGTTCATAAATTCCCATGGGAGAAGTTAGGGCCCATGCCCTCTCTCACCGCCAAGGAGTTATTTTGGACATAGAATAAAGACAGAATGTGACACCGGTGTACTATAGACTTGTTACAGAACGTGACACTGGTTACTATAAGAGTACAGAGCGTGACACTGGTGCACTATAGAATGAGTATTGAACGTGACACTGCTGTACTATAGAGTGAGTACAGAGCGTGACACTGGTGTACTATAGAATGAGTACAGAGCGTGACACTAGTGCACTATAGAATTAGTACTGAACGTGACACTGGTGCACTATTAAATGAGTACTGAACGTGACACTGATGCACTATAGAATGAGCACTGAACGTGAGACTGGTGTACTATAGGATGAGTACAGAGCGTGACACTGGTGCACTATAGAATGAGTACTGAACGTGACACTGGTGCACTATAGAATGAGTACTGAACGTGACACTGGTGCACTAAAGAATGAATACAGAACGTGACACTGGTGCACTGTATCATCTGTGTGTTGAACGTGACGGCCGGCTGATGGATGTCTAGAGACAATCTGAAAGGGTCAGCCATCGTCGTGGATACATGAAGTGTTGGCTGTGACCGGTACAACAGTGACTGGCTGTCTTCTTCAGGGCAGGTCACTGCAGGAGACACTGACACGGGGGAAAAAGCCAAAACACGGCACAGGGCACATCCAGTGTCCAGCTCAATGTATTAATGGAGGAATTTTACCTGGTCAGGTCCTGCCATGCGCGCCTCGTCCTTGGCATACAACTCGATCACGTCGTCTGCGATAATAGCCGCCTGATCAGAGTCGGGCTGAAACACACACACACACACACACACACACACACACACACACACACACACACACACACACACACACACACACACACGCACGGTTGTCTTTCCGGTTCATTACAGTACATGTCAATTCAGAAAGAGTGAAGAATCCACTGATTTCCGATGGTGGACAATGTACAAAGATATTGTGGTATCCACAGAAGTACACAGGTAGACAATGCATGATGACCATGTACAGTCACACAGCAATGGACAATGTACAGTTACATCATACAAGGACAGACATACAGAGATGGACAGAGTATGATGACCTTGTGGAAACACCAGAAGCGTCATGTTCGCAGAGTAAAATGATATTATCGAAACACCAGAACCGTCCTGTTGGGCAATGTCCACCGTCACTGCTGACTCAACAGACGAACAAGATGGACCACGTACAATGGCGTAACAGAGCCAAAGATGTACAGGAATGGAAGGACATGTACAGTGACGCACAGGTGGTGGTCGAATGATGGAGTTACCTCCCCTGGTGTCTGAGGAGACAGGCTGAGAAGTGGGACGGCACAGAGCGTGACCAGCGCCAAGGTCAGTGTCAGTGGGGCGTGTCGCGGCCACGCCATGGTGGTCAGGTCTCGCTGGACCGGCAACGTTGACCGACACCTGTGGACTGGGTCAGATGGACACCTGTGATGAAAATACATTAGAAAAATCGACACCTTTGATGAACGTAACAGTAGGTTAACCTACAGACAGAGCTATGGACTGGGACACCTGTGATGAACTTAACAGTAGGTTAACCTACAGACAGAGATGGGTTAAATGGACACCTGTGATGAACATACAACATAAGGTTAACCTGCCGACAGAGATGGGTTAAAAGGTCACCTGTGATGAACATACAACAATAGGTTAACCTACAGACAATCTTTCTGGCCCTGTGTGTGTGGATATTGAGGCCTCAGTGTACACAGCAAATCATTGGGCGACAATCTTTCTGGACCTATGTGTAGATGTTGAGGCCTTTGGGGAACACATCAATTCGTGCTATGGACTGGGTTAAATGGACACTTGTGATGTACATACAGTAGTAGGTTAACCTACAGATAGAGGTGGGTGAAATGGACACCTGTGATGAACATACAACAGTAGGTTAACCTACAGACAGAGCTATGGACTGGGTTAAATGGACACTTGTGATGTACATACAGTAGTAGGTTAACCTACAGATAGAGGTGGGTGAAATGGACACCTGTGATGAACATACAACAGTAGGTTAACCTACAGACAGAGCTATGGACTGGGTTAAATGACACTTGTGATGTACATACAGTAGTAGGTTAACCTACAGATAGAGGTGGGTGAAATGGACACCTGTGATGAACTTACAACAATAGGTTAACCTACAGACAATCTTTCTGGCCCTGTGTGTGGATGTTGAGGCCTTTGTCGAACATAGCTGTGCATGGACGACAATCTTTCTGGACCTATGTGTAGTTGTTGAGGCCTTTGGGGAACACAGCAATTCATGGGGCAACAATCATTTTGGCCCTATGTGTGGATGTTGAGGCCTCAGTGTACACAGCAAATCATTGGGCGACAATCTTTCTGGACCTATGTGTAGATGTTGAGGCCTTTGGGAAACACATCAATTCGTGGGGTGACAATCTTTCTGGCCCTGTGTGTGGTGGTGGGCCTCTGTGGAGAATGTTTTCCTCGGCACGCCATTTCCTATCAAGGAGGGAACGATCTGGATGCTTGAAGTATTTAATGACGAAGGGATCTGACTTCTCCATGATGTTAGGGCGATGGAGATAGAAGCGGGTTTCTCCAAACGACGATGGTAGGTTGTACTTATGGGAACAGAGAAGATAGGCCATGTCAGTAGTTTCCAGGTCATCTGCTGACAGATAGCACAGGTTTGTTGTGTTCTAGCAGTGTAAAAAGACTAGTCACACAATGGTCAAGACAATACCATGCACGTTGTGCTGTGTTCTAGCAGTGTAAAATGACTAGTCACACAATGGTCAGGGCAATACCACGCACGTTGTGCTGTGTTCTAGCGGTGTAAATGACTAGTCACACAATGGTCAGGGCAATACCACGCACGTTGTGCTGTGTTCTAGCGGTGTAAAAACAGTCACACAATGGTCAGGGCAATACAGCACACGTTGTGCTGTGTTCTAACAGTGTAAACAACACTAGTCACACAATGGTCAGGGCAATACCATGCATGTTGTGCTGTGTTCTAGCAGTTTAATAAAAAACTAGTCACACAATGGTCGGGGCAATACCACGCATGTTGTGTTGTATGTATGTTCATGGAACGGGCCCCACGTTTGTTTCTGGTTTGTCTGTTCTCTCGTACATCATGGGAAGACAACTCTCAGGAGAAGATGGGAGATGCTCGACACACCAACCCCTCGACCGGCAAAGTTCTATCTTCAATGTACTCATTGCATACACCAAAATACGCTTCTTAACGGACCAGAGACAGAGACAGACAGACAGACAGATAGACAGACAGACAGACACTCAGATAGATAGACAGAAAGACACACAGACAGACAGACAGATAGATAGACAGACAGACAGAGGTTCACATCAGGGAACCAAAGATGGCTCAGTGCCGGCCTACGCTTCTCAATACACTGACTCAGTGTTGGGCTGGCCGCCCTGGTAAGGACACCTCATGGGTGACAGTCAGTGGGAAAGGCACAGTGCCTCATAGGTGACAGTCAGTGAGAAAGGCACAGTGCCTCATGGGTGACAGTCAGTGAGAAAGGCCCAGTGCCTCATAGGTGACAGTCAGTGGGAAAGGCCCAGTGCCTCATAGGTGACAGTCAGTGGGAAAGGCGCAGTGCTTCATAGGTGACAGTCAGTGGGAAAGGCACAGTGCCTCATAGGTGACAGTCAGTGGGAAAGACACAGTGCCTCATAGGTGACAGTCAGTGGGAAAGGCACAGTGCCTCATAGGTGACAGTCAGTGGGAAAGGCACAGTGCCTCATAGTGGGGTGACAGGTGACTGGGAAAGGCACAGTGCCTCATAGGTGACAGTCAGTGAGAAAGGTACAGTGCCTCATAGGTGACAGTGAGTGGGAAAGGTACAGTGCCTCATAGGTGACAGTGAGTGGGAAAGGTACAGTGCCTCATAGGTGACAGTGAGTGGGAAAGGTACAGTGCCTCATAGGTGACAGTCAGTGGGAAAGGCACAGTGCCTGATAGGTGACAGTCAGTGGGAAAGGCACAGTGCCTGATAGGTGACAGGTGACTGGGAAAGGCACAGTGCCTGATAGGTGACAGTCAGTGGGAAATGCGCAGTTCTTCGCTTGTTGACTTTTCTGACAGCAGGTGGCAGTTGTTTTTGACACTCTGCACGATTTCTGGAACCCTCTGTCACATTTTTGGCTAGCAGTTGTTCTTGACAATCTGTACGGTTCATGCAGCTATCTGTCTCATCTTCGACTAGATCTTCAGTTTTTTATTTTAGCAGCATTCGTTTGTAACACAGCTTTAGAAGAATGAAACTAGGTGACAATTCAGATGCTTTTTTATATTGTTTACTTTGGGAAGAGGCTTTTATGTAAAATCCCCCAAACTGTGCTCGGCCTTCCACCGTTGTTAAGGGTTTCTCTAATGATCTTTTATGGAACTGCCTGTCTGTTTGTCTGTCTGTCTGTCTTTCTGTCTGTCTATCTGTCTGTCTATCTGTCTGTCTCTTTCTCTCATACTAATTATACTGACATGCTGCAATGGCATATTCATTCTTATTTTCAATTTTTAATCTATTGTCTTTTAGATTTGATGGAATGACGATGTAATTCAATTTTTTTTCTCTTTTAAGTCTCCCTTCTTAATCAAACTAGTCACAAGCCGCTTTCTTCCTGTTGAATTTACAATTATTTACACAACTTGCATCGAGTCACCACTTTCTCTCATAGACTCGTTATACCATCAGACATGTTAAGGTATCGTACGAGTATTTCTGCATGACAGGAAATACTGGTATTGCAATCAGCGTACAACTCCTCAGCGCGCACCTGTACCTGTGCCGCAGAGTACTCTTCTGCCGATTTAGATCAGGCCGATGGTGCTTTGGACAAACCTGATCTGGCATTGTCAGGTGCTCGGAGTCCGTGCAGTCCATAGTCCGTGCAGTCCGTAGTCCATGCAGTCCATAGTACATGCAGTCCATGGTCCGTACAGTTAACAGTCCATGCAGTCCATAGTTCATGCAGTTCATACTCCGTACAGTTAACAGTCTG
>JADBJO010012030.1:15000-60752 GCA_016801955.1 Conus betulinus
TCTCGTGACAATCTAAATTTATGTCTGAATCTCACTGTGAATCCGACTCCCCTATCTCAGACCCATGATGACAATCCAGCCACCCCCACCCCATCCCCCCCCCCCCCATCATGACAATCCAGCCACCCCTTGATCCCACCCCATCATCACCACCTCTTCTCCCCCCCCCCCCCCCCCCCCCCATCCCCAGCCCCCCCCCCCCCCCCCCTTCTCCCATCATCCCCCCACCCCATCCAATCCAGCCCCCTTGACCCCATCCCCCATCATCACCCACCCCCCCCCCCCCCCCCCCATCCCCATCATGACAATCCAGCCACCCCTTGACCCCATCCCACCATCATCACCACCTCTTCTCATCCCCCACCCCATCCCCATCATGACAATCCAGCCACCCATTGACCCCCCCCCCACCATCACCCCCTCCCCTCCTCCCCCCCCCCCCCCCCCCCCCCCCCCCCAGCGCCCATCCCATTATGACAATCCAGCCACCCCTAGACCCCACCCCACCATCATCACCACCTCTTCTCCCACCGCCACCCCACCCCCACCCCATTATGACAATCCAGCCACCCCTAACACTCGCCCCGCCATCACAACCACCTCATAGCCAGTCCATCGTTTGTGTGGGTCACTGTTGCTGTCTTTTCTGCAGGTCTAAAGTTCCAAATGCGTTGTTTAGTCAGGTATACCTAGCAGCTCTCTCTCTCTCTCTCTCTCTCTCTCTCTCTCTCTCTCTCTCTCTCTCTCTTGAATTACGGTATCTTGACATTCAACCTGTGAAAAGTTACTGACCGTGGCTGACCAGAGCTGTCATAGTGCTGATTGTGGCGGCTGGCAGTCACTGTCGTTTTGCTACTGACGTCGCCGCTGTTATCGACATCAGCATCGTGGGTTTAACCAGCACACAGCAGTAGTTGTCATGGCGGAGGGCTGTGTCCGCGTTGGTCCTTTCCGAAAGCGGGGATGACAGGCCAGTGTGTGTGTGTGTGTGTGTGTGTGTGTGTGTGTGTGTGTGTGTGTGTGTGTGTGTGGTGTGTTTGTGTGTGTGTTTGTGTGTGTGTGTGTGTGTGTGTGTGTGTGTGTGTGTGTGTGTGTGGTGTTCCTCACTTCTAGGCAGACACTAGTCGATGGAGCAACATTTTTGTCGGATGTATAGAAAGAAGACGATCGAAACCTTGGGATTAACAATTCGATAGATAGATAGATAGATAGATAGATAGATAGATAGATAGATAGATAGATAGATAGATAGATAGACGGACGGATGGGCGGAAGGACGGTCGGACGGACGGACGAAGGACGGACACAGACAGAGAGAGAGAGAGAGAGAGAGAGAGAGAGAGAGAGAGAGAGGAGAGAGACAGAGACAGAGACAGAGAGAGAGACAGACAGACAGACAGACAGACAGACAGACAGAGACAGAGACAGAGACAGAGAGAGACAGAGACAGAGAGAAAGAGAGACAGAGAGATAGAGAGCGATGGAGACAGACAAACAGACAGACAGGCAGACAGGCAGACAGACAGACAGAGAAACCGACAAACAGACTGAGTAAGACAGAGACAGAGAGACAGTTAGAGTGACAGATTGATAGATTGTTTGATTGATTGATTGATAGATTGAACGATCGATCGATTGATTGATTGATATTGTGTTGTCTATGGAGGCACAGAAGGTCAGAGGTCTGAGGACCCTCATGACATCCCCCACCTCCCCTGAATTCAGTCGGCTGACGCTTTGCCACGAGGTCTTTTGCGCTGTTCTCTGTCTGTCTGTCTGTCTGTCTGTCTGTCTGTCTGTTTATTTGTCCGCCTGTCAGTCTGTCTGTCTGTCTCTCTCTGTCCGTCCATCTGTCTGTCCGTCCGTCCGTCTGTCTGTCTGTCCGTCTGTCCGACTCTCTCTCTCTCTCTCTCTCTCTCTCTCTCTCTCTCTCTCTCTCTCTCTCTGAGATTGTCTTGAAAGCTTCATGATGGTGGACTGGTTTTCAGAGCCAAGCATCAATAAGACAGTATGGGGTTCCATCTCTTTAGAGGTCCAGACATAAGCTCTCTACAATGGGAATACAAGGAACAAGAGACGGGTTTTCAATGTCTAGACAGAAGCTCTCTACAATGGGAATACAAGGAACAAGAGACGGGTTTTTCAATGTCCAGACAGAAGCTCTCTACAATGGGAATACAAGGAACAAGAGACGGGGTTTTCAATGTCCAGACAGAAGCTCTCTACAATGGGAATACAAGGAACAAGAGACGGGTTTTCAATGTCCAGACATAAGCTCTCTACAATGGGAATACAACAAGGACAAGAGACGGGTTTTCAATGTCCAGACAGAAGCTCTCTACAATGGGAATACAAGGAACAAGAGACGGGTTTTCAATGTCCAGACATAAGCTCTCTACAATGGGAATACAAGGAACAAGAGACGGGTTTTTCAATGTCCAGTCAGACAGAAGCTCTCTACAATGGGAATACAAACGAACAAGAGACGGGTTTTCAATGTCCAGACAGACCAGCCCTCTCTACAATGGGAATACAAGGAACAAGAGACGGGCTTGCCATGTGCAGATTTGTGGCCATCCTGCGCCGCTTTTCAGCCTTTTATAGCTGTTTTTTTGTTGTTGTTGTTGTTTTTTTTTTTTTTTTTTTACGCTTGTAACCGTTGTTAATTGCGTTTTCCCCCTCCCCCACCCCCCACTCCCCAGCCACTCTCCATTTTTTACCCATCTTCCCCCTGTTCCATGAAAACGTTGCCAGCGTGAAACGCTTTGTTTGGCTGTCCACTGGCATGGTCATGTTTGTAAACGGTCACTGTGGGGCTGACCACTATCGTGGGTGTGTTTGTGAGCGGTCATTGACCACAATTAATTTAACATGAGCCATCCCTCACTGTCACAGGACGGAGACAGAGCTGTCACTCCATTGTTGTCATGGAAACGTGGTCAGTCAGGGCTGAGGGACAGCAGGCGATGGTGTGTGGACTGTTCTGCCACAGAATGTCATGATGCTGACCACAGCCCTAACACTGACCACAGCCTACATACTGACCACAGCCTACATACCGACCACAGAATGTCATGATGCTGTCCACAGCTCTTACACTGACCACAGCCTCCATACTGACCACAAACCAGCCTTCACACTGACCACAGAATGTCATGGTGCTGACCACAGGCTTCACACTGACCACAGCCCTGACACTGACCACAACCTTCACACTGACCACAGCCTTCACACTGACCACAGAATGTCATGATGCTGACCACAGCCTTCACATTGATCACAATCTTCATATTGACCAAAGTCTTCACACACAGCCTTCACACTGACCACAGCCTTCACACTGACCACAGCCTTCACATTGGACCTACACTACTGGACCTACACAACCAGACACTGGACAGACAGTCTACAGCCAGGTGGGATAGATGAACAGCCCAAACATAGGCAAAGCAATTCATAAGGGAGGGAGGGGAGGGAGAGAGAGGGGGAGAGAATGTGTGTGTGGCTGCTGTATGTGTGTGTGCGTGCGTACGTGTGAGTGTGTATGTGTGTGTGTACGTGTGTGTGTGTGTGTGTGTGTGTGTGTGTGTGTGTGTGTGTGTGTGTGTGTGTGTGTATGTTTATGCGTGCGTGTGTGTGTGTTTGTGCGCGCGCGCGCGCGCCCGTGTGTGTGGGAGGGTAAGAGAGCAACCGATGTGAAAGGGGGAACGGGGTTTTGTAGGTGGTGTCTTGCGTATGTTGGATCAAAACAGGCGCCGCTGAACACCGCCAAAGTGACATGGCAGAAATGCAGTGTCTGCTCCGGTGGGGTTGCCTGGAGACGACTTGACATTGACTGCCCCTGTGGATTGCCGGTGCCGGGGCTTTCGCAGAACGGGCCAGGCGTGAGTGCAGTGCCATTAAAGTGCTACGGAGGATGAGACAGGGAAAAGAAAAGAAGAAGAAAGAAGGAAAGAAGGAAAGAAAAAGAAAGAAAAAAAAAGAAAGAAAGAAAGTAAGAAAGAAAAAGACAGAAGGAAGAAAGGAAAAAAAAGTGATCACGCTTTGCTTTATCGTCACATCGTTGTAGGAAGGAGGGGCGGGCTGGGGGGGGGGGGGGGGGGGGGGGGGGGGGGGGGGGAGAGGCAGCGAAGAAGCTGGTGAGATGAAGGCTCTCTTGCTGTGCGAAATGCCACAGGCGGTCTAAGTGGGGTGAGTGGGAACACTGCCGTTAGAGCTGCTGGCTCCACACTGTAATGACTGCTAGGGGCTCCACACTGTAATGATTGCTAGGGGGTAGCACGGTGTAGTGCACCGTGTGAAGGAAGGAATGTTCAGTGTGACTGCGCTGATGGCTGAAGAGCTATTGGCGAGTTGTGGTGTACAAATCGTCTCTTCTCCTCATAATGATGTGAACGCGCTGGTGTACCAAGTACCCGTATGTGACCTTCACCGACGTGGAATGTCAGGTCGATGATTTGGGGGGGAAAATGGCTGCAGCATTTTCTGTGGAGATCCTCGATGAAGGAACGTAGGGGGTGTGCGAAATGTATGTTCATCGTAAGTCACAGGCAGAAGCGACCTAACCTCCCCCTCCACCCTTCTCTCCCCCCGCCCTCCCCCCACCCCCAACTCTGTATGAGACAGTTCACATTTCAGGGCAGAAAGAAAATTATGATTGACCAAGTGCACGTACTCACACACAAAGGCACTTTCTATCATTACCGTGTTTTTTTCCTTTCTTTGTCTTTTTTTTTCTTTTTTTTTTGTCTTTTTTGTTTGTTTTTGTTTATTTTTTGTTTGTTTTTTTTTTTTTTGGGGGGAAGGAGATGGGAAGACACAGAGGGAGAGAGAGAGAGAGAGAGAGAGAGAGAGAGAGAGAGAGAGAGAGAGAGAGAGAGAGAGTGTGTGTGTGTGTGTGTGTGTGTGTGTGTGTGTGTGTGTGTGTGTGTGTGTGTGTGTGTGTGTGATTGTGATGAGTACAGATTTTCGTCTTGTGTTCAATGTAAAGAACACCGACATGAAGACACTCAACACACCATCAGCCTAAATGATAAAAAAGATCTGAAGGGTGAGCTCAGTGTGAAAACATGGTTCTTGTCAGTGTTTTTTGGTCTTCCTATCAATATTCACCAGTTTTTAACCATTGTCATTGTTGTGATGTGTGAGTCAAAGTGCGTGTCTCAAATCTCAGAGAAGAATCAGGCGGGTTAAAAATAGACCCATATTAATCTCAGAGGACAGAATCAGTCGGGTTGAAAATAGACCCACATTAGTCTCAGAGGACAGAATCAGACGGGTTAAAATTAGACCCACATTAATCTCGGAGGACAGAATCAGGTGGGTTAAAAATAGAATCACATTAATTTAATGTCACAGGACAGAGTCAGGCGGGTTAAAAATAAACTCACATTAACCTCAGAGGACAAAATCAGGCGGGTTAAAAATAGACCCACATTAACAGAGTGTGCCCCCTTTTTCACACCTCACTCTCATCCCTTCCCTTGACCCCTCACTCCTTTGTCCCTTTCCTCACACACACACGCGCGCGCGCGCATACAGACATACACGTACACAAAAATGCGCGCGTGCGTGCGCGCGCACGCACACAATACCTATCTATCAATCTGTCTGTCTATCAGTCTACCTATCTATCTATCTATATAATGCTGAACAATTAAGCAGTGGGGGAAAACAAGTGCAGGCTAACAATTCTTCAGTCATTATAGTAATGACTTGGCAAAGATTTGAACTTTTTAGAAAAAAAAAATTGAAGATGAAGAGATTGGGGGAATATATTAAAAATATGAGAAAACCCTTCACTAGCTGCCTGAGCGAACCATCGTAACTCTCTCTTGAAGGCAGATGTATTCCAATTGCCTGCTCCTAGGCCTTTCGTCCGCTGGTGTTCCTCTTGAACATTGGCTCAATTCTGGTCGTGATCTTCTTGAATGTTGGTTCAAGTTTGGTGGGAATTGGTCTTGAACGTTGGTTCAATTTCAGGTTGTTGGTCGACCGACGATGGGCGTCTGTATGTGTTGCCTGCTGTCCCCCAAATATCAGGCTGTCTTCATGACCACCGGGCGCCTTCTTCATGCTCGGGTGGCGATGGTCCTGTGCCGCGTGAGGCCGCCTCAAGGAGGGAGCAGGACCAAAGTCGCTGGAGCGCTGCACGAGTCCCCTAAAACGTGGCGGGCACTCGCTGACTGCGGCCGAGAGGGCAATTTTTCAGCCCAACCCCTTAAGGAGTGCCCCCATGTCTGTCGCCCCACAAAACAGCACGGTATTCCAGGCCACGGTAGTCCCAGTCAGGCAGCGCTCCTTCGCCAATCGCCCCACATCTCCAGGAGCCGTCCCCCGGCGACACAGGCTAGACCCGCCGTCACCCACATGGCTGGAAGGTTGTCTGCGCCGCCCGACACTGATCTCTCACATCGGTGTCCTTCAAAGGAGAGCTGCCACCTCTCCCCTGGCGTCAAACAGTACAAAATGTAGGGGACAATCTTTGAGCCTATGCTTCAGGATCCATTCAAGGATGCAAGGGAGATCTCTCTCTCTCTCTCTCTCTCTCTCTCTCTCTCTCTCTCTCTCTCTCTCTCTCTCTCTCTCTCTCTCTCTCTCACACACACACACACACACACACACACACACACACACACACACACACACACACACACACACACACACACACACTGCGGGGCGCGCGCACGCATTTGTAATCGCGCGATTTGTCTCAAATCTCGAAGAGGATATGATTCAAAGTGAGACTCTGAGGTGTCAAAAATGGAAACATGATTCAAAGTGAGACTCTGAGATGTCCAAAATGGATATACATGATTCAAAGTGAGACTCTGAGGTGTCCAAAATGCATACATGATTCAAAGTGAGACTCTGAGGTGTCCAAAATGGTTACAGGATTCAAAGTGAGACTCTGAGGTGTCCAAAATGGATACATGCTGCATGTTGCCAGGAGTGTGTCAGACATGATCTTGGCCACGTCAATCAGGCAATGAAGCACGAACTGATCAAGCGATCGAAGATTTCTCATCTTTTTCCTTTTTTTCCTGTGCGCACGGCGTTGTTGCTTCCCTTCCTTTGGTATAGTAAGAACATCCAGCATATAAAGCAATGCTATCGAAGAAAGTTTATAATTTCTAGCCTGCCCTTCCTTAATTTTGATGTTTTTATGATATGTGCCGTAAAAATAAAGTGTGTTACCAACGGGCGAATTCATAGAAAATAATGTTGGATCATATTTGTTAAAAGCCGAAACATGGCCAAATATGATTTTTAATTATGCTTCTGAGTCTTGTCTCTTGCGATGCTGAATTTTAACCATTTCTTTTTGTTTGATATATATTTGGCGCATGTTTGTGGTGTGTTTAAGTTTTTTGTTTTTTTTTTTTTTTGTTTGTTTGTTTGTTTCATTGTCCAAACATGCAATGCAACTGTGATAACCAACATACATAAATCCATACAGTAATACACGGTGGCACATATTTAATGCGAACAGATGTACATGTTTTCTTTTTCAGTCTAGAATTCTTTTTTTGATCTTATACACGAGCACACATACCGAATAAATTCCAATTACTGGCATTAATCCTGTGTACCAAGGTTGTGGACGACATTAAACAGAAAGCAAAGAGAGTATACAGTACTAATCAGTAACATAATACACACGTTTACACACACACTTACGTACACATATATCTGACACATAATAATGTTATGACCATTAGTCCCTAGTAGTTTAATGTATGGTGACCATTTTGTTTGGTAGGTTGCATGACTCGTCTCCATTAAGGACATATAATAAATAATATATAATCATTTGTCCATTTTATGTCTGTAGTCCAGCTCCTTCAAAAAGCATGTTTTAGATTAGATTTGGTTTTGTTAATTCTACATTTGTAGGGGCCTATATGGAATATTTTCCCATTAAAATCATCAGGTTTAGCATGTCGTTGGTTTTTTGCTTTCTCATCCGTACCAAATAATGTAATCTCCACATTTAGGGATAATCTAACACAGTGTGAACCGTTAACTCTCAGAACTCTTTCAAGGTTTTTCCAGAACATACGGGTAATGATTAATTGAGTCTTTCTCTCTAATACAGAAATTACATTTGTCACTATCAATGATGTGCGCACTTTGCAAAAAACACTACTTGTTACTAGAATTCAGTGGCATTTTTAAAAATTTAGAACATTTCAGTTTTGAGTCTTTGATTTTCTAAAATCCTTTTCAGAACCTCTATCCAGTCAATTGGTATATTAAGACGTTGTTTCCACTTGATAAAGGCACTGATGTTAAAAAACTTCATTGACTTCCACCATAACATCGTAATAAGTATGGTTCCTCTATTAATACTACAGATTTTTTGAAGTGCTAAAGTTTTATCATTACCAGTGTTGCTAATTTCAATCTTCTTTTCTTTGCGTAAGCTTTGATCGAACGCACGCAACTTGCATGATTTAGAAAATTGATCTGAAAGCCCATTTTCTCCGACAGTTCATGGCAGCTTACAAAATTACCGTCATTATCGACTAAATGTTTAACTAAAAATATATTGTTTGCATCCATTTCTTGCAAAAGAATGGTTTTTCTGCTACTTTATACTTCTCGTTACAAAAAATAGGTTCAGTGGCTAAATCTGTACTTTCGTTTAGTTCTGCCTATTTGCAGAACCTTTGATATGATTGAAAGAGTCCTTTCCAAAACTTGTTTATAATATTGCTTTCAACATATCTGTCAGGTCCTTATGCGTCAATGTTACTTATTTCTGGACAAAATGAATTCAACATTATTTCCACTTGCTGTGCATGTACACCTTCCTTATCCAGACGACTTTCAAGGAGCTGATATATATTTTCAGGTCGGGTATACCTATCCGTCCTTTTTTATATATATTATATTGAGTATTTTCTTTTCATTTAATCATTTTTGTTGTTCCAAACAATCATAGTGTGTTTAAGGTGGGTTAAGTTCTTTGCAAGCTAAAAACTTGGCGTCAGAGTTTTCATGGCTAGATCGTTGGTATAATTCATGTGCATCTTTACACGTCACGTTCAATTTACCCGATTTTAACCTTCTGGCCGGTTAAATTGAACTTCTCATGAATTTTCCTTTGACAATCATTATTCCACTTTTGTTGATGTTCGTTGGCTTGTTTCTTTGGAATGTGAAGCTCGGTGCACTTGTTTTATTGTAAACACAATATTAATGCATTTTTTTTAGCTGAAATTACTGAGAGACATGGTTGGATATTAGGGGAACTCAAATTTAGCCCAACCTCTGTTAAGAAGAGCAGTCGTCATTCTCTCTCTCTGTTGTATTATCGACGTTATAATTCTCTTCGCGTCTGCTCTTATGGGCTGTGTGTGGTTTATTGCCAATTTCCAAAACACCCCGACATGTGCCTAGCTCTTTCATGATTTATTGTCCTCATGTGATACAAAAACTGTCCACTGACAAATACTGCAGTTTTTAATACCATATATTGTTAGCAGCTTCATATAAATGATAACATCTTTTTCAGCGGTTCGCATATCGATGGACAAAGATGTAGGCTGGGCAAAGCTGTGAAGAAAAAGGAGGCCAGACAATAGGACACACAGACACAATAACAGGCTAATGTCCTTTGGCAGGCAGTCAGGCGTGGCACACCCTGTTTTAGGTCGTCAGAGAGAGAGAGAGAGAGAGAGAGGGGGGGGGGGGGGGGGGGGGCAGAGCGAGCGAGGCAGAGAAAGCGAGAGGGAGGAGAGAGAGAGAGAGAGTGAGCAGTGAGAGAGAGAGAGAGAGAGAGAGAGAGAGAGAGAGAGAGAGAGAGAGAGAGAGAGAGAGAGAGAGAGAGTTTATTCAGTCAAGGATTCAGACTTGTGGCATAACTCATTCTTCCAATCTGTCCTTGTTGACGCATGCTTGAGGTACAATAGCATAGAAAAGAAAAGGTAGAGACGGGCAAACAGACAGAAAGAAAGAAAGAAAGAAAAAAAAGCAGACAGATAGACAGAGACAGACAGACAGACAGAAAGAAAGAAAGAAAAAAGAGAATAGCACGAAAAAGCACACACAGTTGCAGAAATACAAGATACACACGTAGACCTCACACCAGGCATCCATGCATGCATGATTTTAAATCCACCTACACAGACAGACAGACAGATGGGGGGGGGGGGGGGGGGGGGGGGGGGGGGGGGGGGTAAGAAAACATGAAGGTTGCAAAAAACAACACAATGATATATAAACACTGTCCATGACACAAATACGAGAAGAGGGATAAATGCAATAATCGACAACAGATTCAATCAAGTGACATTGATATTGGCCGAGGCGACAACGGAGGCGTTATAACGGTTAATAAATCTCACTTCATTGAAATGGGACACAGGTTAAGTGAATGTTATATCGACAATCAAAATGATTTGCACATAGAGAAAAATAGCTTTCTTACTAACTACTCAATTTTGTCAGGGTCAGGTAGTGTTAGTGTCCTGTAGGACCTGGTGCCTTGCTATCAGACTGGTCAGGGTCAGGTAGGTCGGTGTCCTGTAGGACCTGGTGCCTTGCTTTCAGACTAGTCAGGGTCAGGTAGGTCAGTGTCCTGTCGGACCTGGTGCCTTGCTTTCAGACTGGCCAGGGTCAGGTAGGTCAGTGTCCTGTACGACGTGGTGCCTTGCTATAAGACTGGTCAGGGTCAGGTAGGTCAGTGTCGTGTAGGACCTGGTGTCTTGCTTTCAGACTGATCACAGTCAGGTAGGTTAGGTCCTCTCGTAGGACCTGGTACCTTGCTATCAGACTGGTCAGGGTCAGATAGGTTAGTGTCCTGTAGGACCTGTGCTTTGCTGTCAGACTGGTCAGGGTCAGGTCCTCCTGTAGGACCTGGTGCCTTGCTATCAGACTAATCAGGGTCAGGTAGGTCAGTGTCCTGTAGGACCTGGTGCCTTGCTATCAGACTGATCAGGGTCAGGTAGGTCATGGTCCTCCTGTAGGACCTGGTGCCTTGCTATCAGACTGATCAGGGTCAGGTAGGTCATGGTCCTCCTGTAGGACCTTGTGCCTTGCTATAAGACTGATCAGGGTCAGGGTAGGTCATGGTCCTCCTGTAGGACCTGGTACTTTGTTATCAGACTGGTCAGGGTCAGGTAGGTTAGTGTCCTCCTGTAGGACCTGGTGCCTTGCTAGCAGACTGATCAGGATCAAGTAGGTCAGTGTCCTGTAGGACCTGGTGCTTTGCTGTCAGACTGGTCAGGGTCAGGTAGGTCAGGTCCTCCTGTAGGACCTGGTGCCTTGCTATCAGACTGATCAGGGTCTGTTAGGTCAGTGTCCTGTAGGACCTGGTGCCTTGCTATCAGACTGGTCAGGATCAGGTAGGTCAGTGTCCTGTAGGACCTGGTGCCTTGCTATAAGACTGGTCAGGGTCAGATAGGTTAGTCTCCTGTAGGACCTAGTGCCTTGCTTTCAGACTGGTCAGGGTCAGGTAGGTTAGTGTCCTGTAGGACCTGGTGCCTTGCTATAAGACTGGTCAGGGTGAGGAGATTAGGTCCTCCTGTAGGACCTGGTACCTTGCTTTCAGACTGGTCAGGGTCAGGGAGGTTAGTGTCCTGTAGGATCTGGTGCTTTGCTTTCAGACTGGTCAGGATCAGGTAGGTTAGGTCCTCCTGTAGGACCTAGTGCCTTGCTATCAGACTGGTCAAGGTTAGGTAGGTCAGGTCCTCCTGTAGGACCTGGTGCCTTGCTATAAGACTGGTCAGGGTCAGGTAGGTTAGTGTCCTGTAGGACCTGATGCCTTGCTAGCAGACTGATCAGGGTCAGGTAGGTTAGGTCCTCCTGTAGGACCTGGTGCCTTGCTTTCAGACTGGTCAGGGTCAGGTAGGTTAGTGTCCTCCTATAGGACCTGGTGCCTTGCTTTTTCAGACTGGTCAGGGTCAGGTAGGTTAGTCTCCTGTAGGACCTGGTGCCTTGTGCCTTATCAGACTGGTCAGGGTCAGGTAGGTTATTTTCCTGTAGGCTCTGGTACCTTGCTATCAGACTGGGTAGTGTCAGGTAGGTTACTGGCCTGTAGGATCTGAATGATGACTGTAATACAACTGGTTGCGCAGCGTAAGACCTTAAAAGATTAAAACAGAGGGGGTGTGTGGAGGAAGGGGGAGGGGTGATGGGGGTTAGTGGTGGAAAACAGCCGCCTCAACTCTGCCTAGTGCGGTGGAGAAGGCACCGGCATTCTGCTGCTGGACGGCGGTGTTGTCCAAGAGGTTCCACTCCAGGGGAGTTCTAATGAAAAAGGAGCCTCTACATTGTTCTGTTGCAGTGGGTTGTATGACGAAGGCTCTACTGTTGTTGTAGGTCTGCCTTCATAGGGGGGTTTGGCTTATACAGTCTGTGAATGTGGTTGGCTTGATTCTCCCACTGGTTTGATCTGCTGGGGTGAGGAAAGTTTTGGCTGATATGGCAGGGACCAGGTCGCCGGCAATCTCTTGTACAGCATGGTGTGAGTCGAAGCTGTCTTCGGCGGTCTTCCAGAGGAGGTAGTTGGAGGTATTGGAGCATCTTGGTGACGCAGCCTGAATCCCTGTCTCTGTAGTTGTTACAAATAAAGCGGGCGGCTAGTCATTGGACTTTTTCAAGTCGATCGATGTCCTGCTTTGTGTATGGATCCCATGCCACAGCGTCGTACTCAAGGGTGGACCTGACGAGTGCAGTGTAGGCAAGGCGGTGACATTCCTGTTGGCAATTACGGAAATTTTGACGTAGGAAGCCGAAGGTTGATCCAGCCCTCTTGCACAGCCCCACGACATGGGCAGTCCATTTCAGGTCAGAAGAAATCTGTATGCCCAGGTAAGGTTTTGGTGGACTTGCTTTAAGATTGTGTTGTTCAGGCTGTAGAAGTGGCTTGACCGATTCGAGGTGGAGAGGACATGACATTTCTTTGCGCGTTAAAGCGCATCCCCCACTGGTTTGCCCACTTTTCGAAGTTTTTGAAGTCTTGCTGGAGGATGAGATGGTCCTGAATGGAGCGGATTGATCTGTACAGAAGGCATTCATCAGCAAAGAGGCGTACTGTTGACTTTACTGATGCTGGAAGGTCGTTGATATGGCACAAGAACAGCAAAGGGCCAAGCACGGTTCCTTGGGAGACCCCAGACAAGACTGCTGCTTCCTCAGACGCGTCGCCCTCCAGCATCACCCTCATCCTCCGCTTGATAAGAACAGTCTGTAGCCATGTCAAGATTGGTCCGCGTATGCCATAGTGGTCCAGCTTCAGCAGAAGACGGTCATGAGGCACGGTGTCGAATGCCTTGCTGAAGTCTAAAATCATGTCAGTCTAGCAGCCTGAGTCATGGGAGGAGAGAATGTCCGGCATGGTGGTCAACAGTTGAGTCCCACAGGAATGATCAGTTCTGAATCCATGGTTTCTATCGGTGAGAATTCGATGCTTTTCCAGATGGTAGTGGAGATGATGTGTGTGTGTGTGTGTGTGTGTGTGTGTGTGTGTGTGTGTGTGTACTTTGCAGCACGTCTGTGGAGAGAGTTCAGCCTTTTTTGTGTGGATATCTCTACTCGCGTCCAATAATAATGCTGAAGAGTGATTGACATGTGACATTATGTGTGCGTTAAAGAAATGTTTCAGCGTTTTATTGTTGACAATGACAAAATATGTCCAAAAAAAAAATTCTAGAGGAGGGGGAAGTCTAGTACAAGGGGATCAACTGGGGGGAATGAGAAGATCGAAAAAAACTCTCAAAAGAGAGGAAAAAAAAAAACCTGAAAGTCGAAGGGCAATGGAGCAAAGGGCGACATTCTTTATTTGCCTGGAATGTGTGAGGTGGCCGTAGGAGGAAGACCAAACAAGTATCCAGTGCCATGACTGTAAACAGTGGTGCCATAAAGAATGCACGTCACTGACAGAAAGGGACTTCAGCTACCTTCAGAAAATACTGACACAGAAGGAATAGAATGGATCTGCCGAAGATGCTTTGCAGGGGAGGGGGAAAAGAAAAACGGAATGGAAGTGAAATTAGACAGACTGATCGGGCTGTTCGAAAGGGTGGAGGAAAGGCTGGAGAGGCTAGAAAAAAGGTGCAGTGGAAAGGCTCTCGAAGTGAAGATAGAGGAGGTTGTTGAGAAAAAGGTGTCAGAACTATGGGAAGAAAAGGATGACAAAGAAAAAAAGAGAGCTGAATCTCATTTTTTTTTTAATATTCCAGAGTGTGGGAGTGAAAACAGGAAAGAAAGAACGAAAATGGAGAAGGAGAGTATACAGAAGATCGTTGGTAAGATTTGTCCTCACTTGAAAGACGAAACTGTCCAGGATCCAGTGAGGCTTGGTAAGTACAACATTGGATCAAAAACGAGACTGCTTAGAGCAAGCGTAAGAAACAAGGAGGTAAAAAAAGAAATATTGAGAAATGCCCACAAAATAAATGCAGGGGTGACAGAGCAAAAAAAAAAAAAAAAAAAAGAGGATATATAAAAAAACCCAGACTACACACCAATTGAAAGACAAAAGAACAAAAAAAACTAAGAGAAAAGCTTCGAAAAAGGATTGAGAAAGGAGAGAGAGACATTGGAATCAGAGGTGGGAAAATAGTGAAAGTACGGTGGAAACCTAGGCCTGGCCAGGATGATAAAGAAGAAAACTGACAATCAAAATACAAGAACAAAAAACATGTGAATAGTTTTAAAAGGGTATGTAGATAGAAAAACCTGTACAGGAACTATCATACACGTTCTTATACACAAATGCAGATGGACTGTTGAACAAAAAAGATGAGTTACTTCTATTAGCTGAAGAAAATAAACCTCACATCATAGTAGTAACAGAATCTATAGCGAAAAACCAAAAAAGGGTAAATTCTGTTGAATATTCAATACCAGGTTACGAATTATTTTTCAATGAAAATCCCAAAAGAGGTATAACTGTATATGTGAAGGATTCTATAAAAGCCAAAGTATACAAACTTACAAAAGGTAATGACTTTGATGAAAACTTGTGGATTACCTTTTTTTAAATAAGGATAGACAGAAGATACTGATTGGGACTATTTATAAAAGTCCTAATTCAACAATTGAAAATGAAGAGAAAATGTTTGAGCTGCTGAAACAAATTAGATTAGAAAGATTTAAATATGTTTGTATAACGGGAGATTTTAATTTCCAAGATATTGACTGGCATGGTACTAGCTCTGGAGAAAGAGGTCAAAAGTTCATCAATTGCATACAGGATGTATTTTTGAACCAAATGGTAAAACAACCAACAAGACATAGGGACGGACAAAAATCAAATATGCTAGATTTAGTACTTGTTAATGATGAAAATATGATATCAGACATTAAGCACTTAGCTCCTATAGGCAAAAAGTGATCATGAGGTTTTAATGTTCTCTTTGTACCTAGGAGAGGAGCAAGAGAAAAAAGAACCAAAGCAATCGTATAATTTTAAGAGAGGAAATTTTATGCAAATGAAAGAAGAATTGAAGAAGACTGACTGGAATAAACTCAATGATCTTAGTGTAGAACAATGCTGGGGGGAAAATTAAAAGTATTTTAAATTCTTTAATAGAGAACAACGTCCCAAAACAAAGTATTAAGAATGTAAAAAAACAGAAACCAAAGTGGATTAATGCAAAGACAATGAAATTTGTAAAAAAAAAAGAAATATAATATGTATCCGAGATTCTTCGTCATGAAGCAGGGGAAAGATTATCAAAATTATATTAAAGCACATAATACTTGTAATAAAAAGATAAGAAAAAAAAAAAAAAAAAAAAAAAGGAATTTGAAAAGAAGCTATCAAAGGAACGTAAACAAAATCCAAAAGCCTTCTGGAGATATGTACAATCAAAAACAAAGATGAACACAGGAGTGAGCCCTTTAGTGACTAAAGATGGTGACACAGTAGAGACGGATAGGGGTAAGGCAGATATTTAAAATCAATTTTTTCTCTAGTGTTTTCACAAGGGAAGATACCAAAATATGCCTATTCTAAGTCCAGCTTCAAGGTCAAAAGGCACAGTATTTAGAAAATGTAGACATTTCTGTGGATGCAATAAAAAAAGAAACTTCAATCTCTAAACCCTAATAAGGCATGTGGTCCGGATGCCATTCCATCAAGACTACTAAAAGAGCTAAATGAGGAAATGGCCTTCCAACTTTACATACTCTTTTCTAAATCTGTTAAAGAAATGATAGTACCTTCAGATTGGAAAACAGCTACAGTTATTCCAGTATTAAAAAAAGGCACAAGAACAGATCCAGGAAATTACAGACCAGTGAGAGTTTAACATGCATTATATGCAAAATATTAGAATCATTTATTAGAGAGGCAATTATTAAACATATGACAGAAAATAAATTATATGCTGAGTGTCAACATGGATTTCGTGCAAAAAGATCTTGTGTGACTCAACTTTTAGAAGTGATGGAAGACTTCACAAAGGAGATAGATAAAGGAGAGAATATAGATGTTTTGTATTTAGACTTTAGAAAAGCATTCGATTCAGTACCACATGAAAGACTTTTAAAGAAATTAGAGTCCTATGGAATAATAGGAAATGTACTTGGTTGGGTTAGAGACTTTTTATCAAAAAGAACTCAGAAGGTAAGGATTGGTAGTTCCTTCTCTCAAAATGCTGATGTTATTAGTGGGATACCACAAGGCATTATTTGGGGACCAATATCATTACAGTGTTTATAAATGATCTCCCTGTAGAATTAAAGAGTACATGTAAAATCTTTGCAGATGACACAAAACTTTATAACTCTCAGAAATTGCATAAGGAATTACAAAAGGATATTGAAACATTAGTACAGTGGTCTGATACTTGGAACCTATATTTTAATGCAGAAAAATGTAAAGTACTTCATAGTGGTAAAACAAACCCACAAAAGGAGTATATAATGAAAATGTGAGGAAGAGAAAGACCTAGGTGTGACTTTTGACAAAAATTTGCTATTTGACAGTCATATTGTAAATAGTATTAATAAGGCTAACAGAATGATTGGAATAATGAAAAGAACCTTTTCATTTATAGAAAAGGACACTTTTTTAACAATTATATATAAGACACAAGTTAGACCCGTTCTTGAATATGGAAACACTGTATGGTATCCAATGCTAAAGAGACAATCAAAAGCTCTAGAACAGGTACAAAGAAGAGCAACTAAGATGATTCATAATATAAAAAGATTACTCATATCAGGAAAGATTAGAATATCTACAACTTCCAACACTTAAGGCAAGAAGAATAAGAGGAGACTTGATTCAAACATACAAGATATTTAATGGAATTGATGATGTTGATAAAGCATGCTTTTTTTTGTACTCCGCAGAAGAATGTTACAAGGATCAGTGAGGATAAGATATTTAAACAATATTCCAGAACTAATTTGAGAAAATTTACTTTCACTAACAGAGTAACAGTTTTTGGAATGAACTAACAGTTAACATCAAACGTGCACCTAGTATTAATGTTTTTAAGAACCTCATAGGTAAACATGAATTGTTAACTAAAATCAGATATGAATTTGATGGATAATAGGACTGAGCTAGCCTATGACTGGGCCAACGGTCACGAAAAAAAAAAAAAGATATATACATACAGAAGGGGCGTACAAAGCCTAAATAGGCTAAGTTGTTTTTGATACAACGCCCCTGATCCTGATGCTGATCCTGAATGATTGAAGTAACAATAAAAGTTGCTTTGAGATAATCTTGCATACATTACTGAGATGAGATTGCCATTTCAATTTTTCATTTTATGTATTTATTTATTTTATTTATTTATTTTTTGTATTTATCTAACTTTAATACTAAAACACGATGCACGTAAAACATTTGGATGGATGTACCATTCAGCTGAAGTGTTGGCCAAAGAGGTGCTTTTGGTGGATGGCTATAATCACTGCTCTCGTAGCCAAAGAGTTGGCGCGATACAGGATTGACATCGCTGCGCTCAGCGAGACTCGCTTTGCTGGGGAGGGAGCAATCTGTGAACCAGAGGGAGGCTACACTTTCTACTGGAAGGGAAAAGCAGAAGATGACGACAGACAGCATGGGAGTTGGATTTGCATCCGCAACACTCTGCTACACCAACTCCCTGATCTCCCCACCGGCATCAACGAACGACTGATGAAACTGCGCTTCCCCGTCGGTCGCTCCAGGCATGTCACCATCATCAGTGCCTACGCCCCCACACTCACAAGCTGTGAGGAAGACAAGGAGAGATTTTATGAAACCTTGGACACTCTTGTGAAGTCAACTCCTGCAAGCGACAAGCTAGTAGTCCTAGGGGACTTCAACGCAAGAGTGGGGACAGATCACCAGAGCTGGGAGGGAGTTCTGGGTTCCCAGGGAGTCGGCAAGATGAACAGCAACGGGCTACTGCTCCTGACTGTGTGTGCTGAGAACGGTCTCACCATCACCAACACCCTCTTCAGACTGGCCAACAAACACAAAACCACGTGGGATGCATCCAAGGTCCAAGCAGTGGCATCTTATAGACTATGTCATTGTTCGACGGCAGGATACACGGGACGTGATGATCACCAGAGCATGCGAGGAGCTGAGTTGGACAGACCACACCGTTTAGTGAGGGCGGTCTTCAATTTTCACATAGCCAGAGTCCAACGCAAGAAGCCCAAGGCTGCTCGATCAAAATTCAACATCTCAAAACTGCAGAACCCTCTCTTAAAAGAGAAATTCCAAACTCACCTAGATGAGACTCTGACTGCTCAGGGACCGCTGACTGGAGACCCAACAGAACAATGGAACCAGTTCAAACAGATGGTGACAGAGTCAGCCAAAGCCACTCTAGGCCTCAAGAAGCATGTCCACCAGGACTGGTTTGATGAAAACAATGAAGACATCAACAAACTCTTAGAAGAGAAACACACTGCCTATATCAACTGGCAGAACGATCTAACCTCCATCTCCAAGAAGGATCGCTTCAAGCACCTCCAGAGCAAAGCCCCAGAGAGAACTGCGCACAATGCAAGACAGCTGGTGGGGACAGGAAAGCTGATGAGGTTCAACGATATGCCGACCTGAATTACTCCAAAGAGTTCTTCAACTCGCTCAAGGCTGACGGACCACAGAGACCCAGCACCACCCCACTCCTGTCTGCAGATGGCAAGACCCTGCTGAAAGACAAGGACAGCATCACACGCAACGCTGGAGGGAACATTTCTCCACCTTACTCAACAGACCGTCCACAGTCGACTCTTCAGCCTTGAACGCTATCCCGGAGAAGCCGGCCCTGGAAGAGCTTGACCTCCTACCCAGCCTCGAGGAAATCACTAAGGCAGTGAAGCAGACGAGCAGTGGTAAGGCACCAGGCATGGACGGCATCCCAGCCGAGATGTACAAGGCAGCCGGCAGCCGGTCCAGTGGCCCTGGACACTCTCCACGACATACTCTGCAGCATTGGGGGGAAGAAACCATGCCACAAGACTTTCGAGATGCCACTGTTGTCTCCCTGTATAAAAACAAGGGCAGCAAGTCTGACTGTGGTAACTACCGAGGCGTCTCCCTCCTCTCAGTCGCTGGGAAAAAATCTTAGCAAGAGTCATCTTAAACCGCCTGATCAGCGCTGTGTCAGAACCGTCACTGCCCAGTCACAGTCTGGCTTCAGACCAGGCCGCCGCACCATCGACATGGTCTTCTCGGTGAGACAGGTCCAAGAAAAGTGTATTGAGCAGCGGATGGACCTCTACGCTGTCTTCATCGACTTAACAAAAGCCTTCGACACGGTGAACAGGGAGGCGCTGTGGGTCATACTCTCCAAGCTTGGCTGTCCGAGGAAATTCACAAAAATCATCCGCCTATTCCACGACGACATGGTTGGTCTTGTGCTTGTTGGGGGTGACAGCTCTGCTCCCTTTGAAATCTCGAACGGCGTCAAGCAGGGCTGTGTCCTCGCTCCGGTCTTGTTCAACCTGTTCTTCACATGCATGCTGAACCATGCCCTCGGAGATCTCGACAGAGGCATCTACATCAAGTACAGGCTGGACGGCTCTCTGTTTGACCTTCGTCGGCTGAGCGCCAGACCCGAACAGTCGAGAGACTTGTGACTGACGCACACTGTTTGCCGACGACTGTGCTCTGATGGCACACACAGAAGCGGATCTCCAGTTCATTGTCAGCAAGTTTGCGGAAGCCTCTCGGCTTTTTGGCCTCACAATCAGCCTTGGAAAAACGGAAGTGCTCTACCAACCCTCCCCAGGCCTAACAGTGCAACCCCCCCCCCACCATCACCATCGGAGGCACCATTCTGAAAACTGTCGAGCACTTCAAGTACCTCGGGAGCGTCATTTCCAGTGATGGCTCTCTTGACAGAGAAATCTCTGCCAGGATCAGCAAAGCCAGCCAAGCTCTTGGCCGCCTACGTACTCGTGTGATGACCCACAAAAGCATCAAGCTCGACACAAAGATCAAGGTCTACAAAGCTGTTGTTCTCACTAGTCTCTCTCTACGGCTGTGAGAGTCCTGGACGCTGTACCGGAAAACACACGAAACAGCTTGAACGCTTTCCACACGAGATCACTACGAGCGATTGGGCATCAAGTGGCAAGACCGAGTGACCAACCTCGAAGTCCTGGACAGGGCCGGTCTGCTCAGCATCGAAGCCATGATAATGAAGGCCCAGCTTCGCTGGACTGGACATGTCATCCGTATGGAGCCTCACAGACTGCCTCGGCAGTTGCTCTACGGAGAACTGAGGCAGGGCCAGAGAGACCCAGAGGCCGCCCCAGAAAGCGCTTCAAAGACTGTGTAAAAGACAATCTGAAGCACAGCTACACGCCTGCAAAAGACCTAGAGGTTTGTGCCCAAGACAGAGCAGAATGGCGAAGTCTAACCAGGAAGGCCCAGGAAGAATTTGAAGACAACCGCCGCAACCACATGACTACTGCAAGAGAAAAAACGCAAGGCCTTGGTGTCCTCCCTTGTATGTGACCATTGAGTTTAATTACACCATTCCAACACTTCATTAATTTTAGACATTCTTAGAGAGACGTTGCTGAGCGCGTGCGCGCGCGCGCATGTGTGTGTGTTTTGCTGGGAGAGAGTTCCTTTTATCCTCTTTGGAGTTTGCAATAAGAGTTATACCCCTTGCTCATAAGCAACATGGCCGTTCCGACGAGCCGACTACTCGCAACATGTAGACTTTTTGAAAAATTGGTACTTTTGGGTTCTGCGCCCACAACATCACGTGAGTCATGACTATCCATCTTTTTATCTCATATCCCTACCCCTGTCTGGTCTAAATCTTTAAATGCTGACGAGTGACGCCCGTCTCGTTGAATCTGTTACGACTTCTTCAGTGTGGTCACTGTGATGTGAATGTCGGGTCATTGACTCAAAGTCACGCAGTACGGTCAGCTATTCAGTCGTACTCGTACAATCAGCAGACTGGTGTGGTCACAGGCCAAGGCTTTATGTCGCTAAAAGTGATATATAGGAAAGGCAAAGTATGTGCTCGAAAAATATTTTAACATCCGTACCCCCTCCCAACATTTCTTGACATTCAGTGTTTAAAACTTTAATTCATTTATTTGCATTCTATTTTCTTCCATCTCTAGACTCAACTCGGCCATCTGACCATTCCTGTAACTTAACACAAATAACAGTAGCCATGTTTACCACAGTTAGAGAAGATAATTGATTGATATCCCCTCGCTGACGGGAAGAAGGATCAGAGGTGATTTATAAGATCTTTAATGACGTTGATGGTATTGACATTGAGACTTTCTTTTCTGTTGCACAATCTGCGAGTACTTGAAAGTCTGAAGGAAAGATTTTTATAAAGCACTGTAACACCAATCAACGTAAATTTTCATTTTCATATAGAGTTGCTAACCACTGGAACGAATTACCTGCTACCATTAAAATGCACCTGATATTAATACTTTCAAGAATATTCTAGGTAATGATTAAAAATTTAGAGAGAACTGTTTTATGATTATGATGGATTGCAATGAGATACTGATTAATTGTAGCGTGCCATCTGACCCCAAAAAGTGAAGAAGAAATTTAGAGGGGACACATGATAGACTGTGAGGTCTAGGCTAATGAAGCCAGTCCCTACTACTACTACTACTACTACTACTACTACTACTACTAAATGATCAAAGTGTTGAAATGTTTGTCTTCAGTATTAAGAGAAATTTTGTCGATGCTTAATTAAGCACTTTTACACATGCTAGGTCTGTCCATTGTGGACTTTTGTCCAGACTTTGGTTAGGAGATTCTGCCATATTTCTTCTGACCAAATCCAGTAGTTGGTCCCATCAGTCACCAATCAGTGATAATTATTTCCTAAAAATCAGGGGGTCAGACTTGCTGCAAAAAACTTGTTTCCAAATTTCAGGTGGTCACAAAAATATTTAGAGGGTCACACTTTTTAACTGCTTGTAAATGTACTGAAAACCACACACACACACACACACACACACTGACACACACACACACACACACACACACACACACACACACACACACACACACACACACACACAAACACACACATTTTTGACTGGCTCACACACATAAAATTACAGAGAAAGAATTAGACAGAAATGGACAAGAGGTGCTATCAACAAAGTTAATGAAAACCCTCTAGATTATGCTAAAAGTTGTTTATTTAGATCTATCTGTGTTCCAATGTTAGTAAAGTGTTAAGTAAAGTGAATAAGTGGAAACACCTACACTATCAGGATTTTAACAGTGAAACTTGGTATGTGGGATGTCCTCTGTGATTATCATCACAGAATTTATGCAACGTTAGCCAATTCCATCAGTATGAACGCATTTTTGTTATTCGACCATATTCAAGTTGCCTTGCAATGATCATCAGGAGCCCAGTGACAAACAAGAGAGGTGAGTGATGAATATTCGTGGAACCTTTCATGAAACAGTGTAGTTTAGCCACTCTTGCACTGTGCGCAACACATTTCTATTTCCATTATGCAGCCATTTTGATAATCCAAATCGGCTGTGTTGCATAGATCGCCTGACGTTTGTTCCATTCGCCGGATGATCAGCCAGTAGCTTCAGGTGAACCGTAGATTCGGTCTCTGAAAAGCCGAATTGCACTTGGTCTTCCATGCTGTTTGCGCTTGACCGAATCACGTGATTTTGTTGTCCATCACAGACTTTGGTTTTCTGATTTACTTGTAGGTTTTCAGCAGAGAAGAGTTCTACATCAGAAGTTGTTCATCAGTTCAGAACATTGTAAAACGGTGAGGAAAGGTTGTTTTTTTTTTTTTATCAACTTTGATGGAGGCAGATTGGACTAAAGTGCGTTTATGTGATGCGCTGTACAGGAGAAAAATCATTGCGTCACTGTAAATTTTAGCATGTTTTAGTGATGCACTGGACTAAATTCCAGTGTATCAGACAAGAATTTTATGCATCAGAGACACACATGTATGTGTAAGAATTATCACTGCTAATGGAAGTCAGAGTCCGATTTTGAATCTGTCACTGTCCGATTTTGAATCTGCCCTTTATGGCTGTCCTGTGGCACTGGCAGTAGCCAGGGCAAGACTGCCCCCTTTGGGCTGGAAGCAGCATGGCCATAACTGAGGTCTGTGCTTGCTCTAACAGAACAATGTTGTTGAAAATCAGTGATAAATCAGGAGCATTTATGTCCCAAGTCATATGAGCCTAGATGTCCTACAGCAGTTTTCATCTTTTGCCGACTGTTACTATTATTCCTTTTGTTAGTGAACTCTACTCATGCAAGGTGCACTGCCATCAGTCTTGCACGTACTATGCTGTGGGTCACTATACTGTGTCTGTAGTGGCAGTGCTACATTGGCTGCAATGACACAGACCTTCAGATGGATAATTCTCTTGTCCATCCTTTAACAAAAGCCTTTGTGATAAATCTACAACAGATAAAAACTACTTAACCAGCACATATTGTGTGGGATGGACAGATTGGGGTAAAAGAAAAAAAAAAAAAAAAAAAAACAAAGAAAGAAAGACAATACTGGTGTCCCAGCCCAAACTGTCACCTGCCCAGGCTGTTTCTCAAGACATCAGGGCCAGTCCATGGTGTTCCTTGTGGTCCGCACTGATCCCCCCTCCTCCCCACTCCCGGCCCGCCCTCCTCCTCCCCTCCCCCCCAACCAGACAATCAAAACTGCTCACTAGCACTAAAGGATACCCCTCCATTTCACACACACACACACACACACACACACACACACACACATAAAATGTCCCCACTCCATCGAGATCAGGACATCATAGAAAACAAAGGGACTGAATGTATGATGGCAACATTTGTAAAGTTAAAAATATTCCTGAACATTTAGCTCAGGAAATTAAAGAATAGAGCAATTGCAAATCAGTATGCAGAGATGAGTTTTATTGTTTCAGGTTTCCATCAGTATGAACCATTTTCTGTTCAAACACCTATGATACATATATGTTTTCAAATTATGTAAAGATGTACTAGATCACATACATCAAGAGAGATGAAACCATGTTAACGTTTCAAATCCACAATCATGTGGACAGTGTAGTAGGAGTGGGTGCAGTGGGTAGTGGTAGTAAGGTCTTTATGCTGTACTCACAATTAGGCATCTCAGCATGCAATCTTTGCTTGATTACACACGCACACACACACACACACACACACACACACACACACACACAGATTACATGTACTATCACATGTGCTTGGTAGAATTAGAAAGATAGAGAGACTGTACAAGTAGTATGCACACGCCTCTGATTTTCATTCATTTTCGGCAACAAGAAAAGATCTGTTGTGGATGAGGGACCCATGTCATACACATCATACTCAGACAGAAGAGTTCTTTCCCTTTTCAGCAGATTTCCTCTGTTTTTGTTTTTTTTTCCAGCTGCTTTTCATTTTTTGAGCTGTTGTCATTTTTAAATCCCAGCTGATTTCCTTTTTTTCTCAGCTGCTTTTTTTTCTCAGCTGATTTCCTTTTTTTTTCAGCTAATTTCTTTTCGTTTTATCTGCTGATTTCCTTTTTTTTTCATCTGATTTCGTTTTCTTTTCTCTCAGCAGATTTCCTTTTTTTCAGCTGATTTGGTTTTCTCTCCACTGATTTCCTTTTTTTTTTTTTTCCAGCTGAATTATTTTCTTCTTGCTGCTGGCAATCTTCAGAATGCAACCCCACTTCCTGATATTTTTCTGTTAATTTTATAACAATAGGAAATCTGAATGAAAACTTGTCAAAAATATTGAAAACAAACTTCTCTGTTATTGTGCAATGTAAAACAGATATTCTAGATTAAAGCCCTGTTGCTTAACCCCTTCCTTCCATGGCATCTTTTGTTCCTTCCCACTGCAGTTTTTGTCTGTCTTAGGTTCAGGAAGTTTACATGCCTGACATGTGGAAGAAAGTCAAAGGGGATGGATTTGATGTTGTGTGCACCATCTATCAGCATTTCTCTGTGGGATTTCTCGTCAGCAAGTCTGCCAAGTGTTGATATGTATATTCAAATGATAAAAACATATAATTTACAAGGTTTTGCTGTGAGGAAAGCTGCACTGATGTTCGGAGCTAATCTTGAACTGCTGAATTCACACTGTTATCCAAAGCATTAAGGGAAGCATCAGTATCTGAGTATCTTTTGCATGACTTACATTTAGACTTTTCACTAATTTTTTTTTTTTCATTTTGTTGCATGCATTTAAAAAAAGCTTTGTTGGCAGGATTTCGCTGGGCGTATGGCCCAGGACACAAAGGAGACCATCCCCATAGATGTTTACCTGGGTGCATGCCAGTATTGTTTTCACCCCACCAGTCTCTGTGCCCGTCGGTGATTGGCCCGATAACAGTCCCTCAGCGCCATGCCACCTGGTATACTGACAAAAGGATCAGCAGAAATCTTGGGTGAGTTCGTGGGATAGGTATGTATGTACACAGTTGCCCTTATGTGTCTACTTAACTGAACAAAGAAAGGAAAGAAACAGTTATGGTAGCAAGAAAAGACTTATGCTTTTAACTACAGAGAGATTAAAGGCTGAATTCCCTTAGTCTGTTGACAGTAACGGGTCCTCCATCTGTAGTTAACCTGTGCAGTAAACTGTAAAGGCATCACTTGCTACATCTTCCAGTTAGTATCAAGGTTTGTGAAACAGTAACCCCACAAGGACACATTGGTCTTTCCATCATCAATTCTACTTGTGCAGTTTCTGTGATTTTCTCTACCAAAATCGCTCATGGGGAAATAAGATTGTGCTTAAAACCTTGATCACATTTTTCATGTAACATTCCCACAGCTACCTAGTTGTTTCCATTTGAACACCAAAACAATTTTTACATCAAATTGAATTTATCAACTCTGGTACTTAAAAAAAAAAAAAGAATGACCAAACAAACCAAGCCTGAACTACCCCAAAGTTTATACAAATCTGGTTGTGGATGTGGTGTGCTGTAGATTTGTCTTTGTGCGTATTGCTGATGCTTCAAATGGACCATAGTTGTTACATGCCTTCATTTTGAAAATCTGGAGTCCATCTGTGATCTGGGTGCCGAGTCCCCATTTCTCAGTCATCTTACTTGCTGCCACTGACGTTTTAAGTCATAATAATATTACCTGTATTATCTACAGAGCTCCCTGAGGCAAAGTAGTGGTATCTGTATTAGCTACAGAGCTCTCTGAGTCAGAGTGGTACCTGTATTAGCTACAGAGCTCCTGAGTCAGAGTAGTGGTACCTGTATTATCTACAGACCTTCCTGAGTCAGAGTAGTGGTACCTGTATTAGTTTCAGACCTTCCTGAGTCAGAGTAGTGGTACCTGTATTAGTTTCAGACCTTCCTGAGTCAGAGTAGTGGTACCTGTATTAGTTTCAGACCTTCCTGAGTCAGAGTAGTGGTACCTGTATTAGTTTCAGAGCTCCCTGAGTCAGAGTAGTGGTACCTGTATTAGCTTCAGAGCTCCCTGAAGCAGAGTGGTACCTATATTAGCTTCAGAGCTCCCTGAGGCAGAGTGGTACCTGTACTAGCTACAGAGCTCCCTGAGTCAGAGTAGTGGTACCTGTATTAGCTACAGAGCTTCCTGAGTCAGAGTAATGTACCTGTATTAGCTACAGAGCTTCCTGAGTCAGAGTAGTGGTACCTGTTAGCTACAGAGCTTCCACAGCTGTTGTCGTCGAATCCACAGTGCCTGGGCCACTGCACTGTCAGCAGTCACGTTACATGGACAGTGTCAACAGATCTCCACTACACTGTCAGCAGTCATGTTACATGGACAGTGTCAACAGATCTCCACTGCACTGTCAGCAGTCATGTCAGCAAGTCTCCACTACACTGCCAACAGTCACGTTACATGGACAGTGTCAACAGATCTCCACTACATTGTCAGCAGTCATGTTACATGGACAGTGTCAACAGATCTCCACTACACTGTCAGCAGTCACGTTGCATGGACAGTGTCAACAGATCTCCACTACACTGTCAGCAGTCATGTTACATGGACAGTGTCAACAGATCTCCACTACACTGTCAGCAGTCACATTACATGGACAGTGTCAACAGATCTCCACTACACTGTCAGCAGTCACATTACATGGACGGTGTCAACAGATCTCCACTGCACTGTCAGCAGTCACGTTATGGACAGTGTCAACAGATCTCTCCACTACAGTCAGCAGTCGCGTTACATGGACAGTGTCAACAGATCTCCACTGCACTGTCAGCAGTCATGTCAGCAAGTCTCTACTACACTGCCAACAGTCATGTTACATGGACAGTGTCAACAGATCTCCACTATATTGTCAGCAGTCACGTTACATGGATGGTGTCAACAGATCTCCACTGCACTGTCAGCAGTCACGTTACATGGACAGTGTCAACAGATCTCCACTACACTGTCAGCAGTCACGTTACATGGACAGTGTCAACAGATCTCCACTGCACTGTCAGCAGTTGTGTTACATGGACAGTGTCAACAGATCTCCACTACATTGTCAGCAGTCACATTACATGGACAGTGTCAACAGATCTCCACTACACTGTCAGCAGTCATGTTACATGGACAGTGTCAACAGATCTCCACTACACTGTCAGCAGTCACGTTACATGGACAGTGTCAACAGATCTCCACTACACTGTCAGCAGTCACATTACATGGACAGTGTCAACAGATCTCCACTACACTGTCAGCAGTCACATTACATGGACAGTGTCAACAGATCTCCACTACACTGTCAGCAGTCACGTTACATGGACAGTGTCAACAGATCTCCACTACACTGTCAGCAGTCACATTACATGGACGGTGTCAACAGATCTCCACTGCACTGTCAGCAGTCACGTTATGGACAGTGTCAACAGATCTCCACTGCACTGTCAGCAGTCGCGTTACATGGACAGTGTCAACAGATCTCCACTGCACTGTCAGCAGTCTTGTCAGCAAGTCTCTACTACACTGCCAACAGTCATGTTACATGGACAGTGTCAACAGATCTCCACTATATTGTCAGCAGTCACGTTACATGGATGGTGTCAACAGATCTCCACTGCACTGTCAGCAGTCACGTACATGGACAGTGTCAACAGTGTCAACAGATCTCCACTGCACTGTCAGAAGTCACGTTACATGGATGGTGTCAACAGATCTCCACTGCACTGTCAGCAGTCGCGTTACATGGACAGTGTCAACAGATCTCCACTACACTGTCAACAGTCACATTACATGGACAGTGTCAACAGATCTTCACTACACTGTCAGCAGTCATGTTACATGGACAGTGTCAACAGATCTCCACTACATTGTCAGCAGTCACATTACATGGACAGTGTCAGCAGATCTCTGCTATTTTTGTTTTATTTTAGTTTTTGCCGCCCCAACCTCCGCACCACCTCAGAGGCAGTGAATCCACACTGCTCATTCTGACACCCAGTTTACAGCCACAGCCTGGTCAGCCCCGCCGCAACCCCGACACCGGCAATCCACAGGGAGCAGTCAGGGTCAAGTCGTCAAGAGGCAACCCTCCAGAGGAGACACTGCACTGCTGCCAAGTCACTTTGGTGGTGTTCAGTGGCACCTGTTCAGATCTAACATATGCAGGACACCACCTACTAAGCCCCCTACTGATGACTATTGTTTAGTCGTGGAGCCGGCGCGTGAGCTCTTCCTCCAGAGGGCGCCACCACATCTGTCCAACGACAGCCCCATGGACCCACCGATACCGGTGACCCCCGAAGGAACCAAACCAAGACCACAGATGTGGAGAGGACATCAAAATTGAGGTCACCATGAGAGCAGGGCATGAAGGGCCACAGAATTAGAGACTTTTTTTATGCTGATCAATGAGAATGAGGATGATTAAGATGGTGCTATGGATTTCCATTTCAGTCTGAGACTACATGACAGAGCTGTACTCTACGCTTCCTTTCATAATATATCCCAGCATCAACCAGGCCTGAGAGATACAGGCACCAGCTGTGTTGGTCAGGAAATTTGAGCAACACTCTCAGAAACGCATCCATTAAGTGGATGAAACTCGACTGTGTGGTCCCAGTCTTCCCAACTGAGTCCACAGCAAACTCAACTCTGGGTAGGAGCCGGTCGGGGCAGAGAAACCCACATGACTCTGATGGGATTCAAAACCCACGACCTCCCAGCTGGGAGTCCGCGACGCTAACCACTTCGCCACGGCAGCTGGTGATCTTCACTACACTGTCAGCAGTCATGTTACATGGACAGTGTCAACAGATCTCCACTACATTGTCAGCAGTCACGTTACATGGACAGTGTCAACAGATCTCCACTACACTGTCAGCAGTCACGTTACATGGACGGTGTCAACAGATCTCCACTGCACTGTCAGCAGTCGCGTTACATGGACAGTGTCAACAGATCTCCACTACACTGTCAGCAGTCACATTACATAGACGGTGTCAACAGATCTCCACTGCACTGTCAGCAGTGGCGTTACATGGACAGTGTCACACAGATCTCCACTACACTGTCAGCAGTCGCGTTACATGGACGGTGTCAACAGATCTCCACTACACTGTCAGCAGTCGCGTTACATGGACGGTGTCAACAGATCTCCACTGCACTGTCAGCAGTCGCATTATGGACAGTGTCAGCAGATCTCCACTGCACTGTCAGCGGTCACATTACATGGACGGTCATCTGGCACTGCCACATCTCGTCACACTGTACACCATTCTGCACAGAACTATTGAACATCTTTAGGATCCAGTTGAAGCCAAATACAAATTGTGGTTCTTTCCCCACAGCCTTTGTCCTAAACAGGGTGTCTGAACTCTTCATTTTTCACAAATAGCCAACATGGAAAACAAAAACTAGGGTCGTCAGGGTGGATGGAATGGAGCAGAACAATTGTTACAAGATTAAGGCAATTAATCTTATAAGGAAAAAAGTGGAGGAAGATCACCATACGGTGATGTTTTTTTTGTTTGTTTGTTTTTTTTAAATTTAGCATCAGTTAATACATATTTTGACAATATAGATTAGACTGCATGTGGCTCTTGTGCCATCATTCAGTTCAAATGGCATGTAATGATCTATTATTTGGCATCACATTGTGTACTGTGCCTGACGGTAAGGATACATATTTTGGCATCATCTGACTAATAATACTTACTTTGGCATTGTGTACAGCCCCACTAAAACCATCCACATACATGGTCTGACAGTTACATGTTACAGCAAGTGCCCATTCCTGAACTAATCCACATTCATGGTCTTACAATCACATGTTCCAGCAAATGCCCCTTCCTGAACTAATCCACAAACATGGTCTGGCAATCACATGTTCCAGCAAGTGCCCTTTCTGAACTAATCCATATATACATGGTCTGATATAGTGACAGTTACATGTAACAGCAAGCACCTGACCCTCATGGCCAGAGGCTGCCCACAACAATGATTGTTAAAGAGGGAGTATAGGAGGCTGCCCACAGCAGCTGATAGTTAAAGAGGGAGTATAGGAGGCTGTCAAAGCAACTGACTGTTAAAGAGGGAGTATAGGAGGCTGCCCACAGCAGCTGATTGTTAAAGAGGGAGTATAGGAGGCTGCCCACAACAACTGATTGTTAAAGAGGGAATATAGGAGGCTGCTCACAACAACTGATTGTTAAAGAGGGAGTAGTATAGGAGGCTGTCAAAGCAACTGACTGTTAAAGAGGGAGTATAGGAGGCTGCCCACAGCAACTGATTGTTGAAGAGGGAGTATAGGAGGCTGCTCACAACAACTGATTGTTGAAGAGGGAGTGTAGGAGGCTGCCCACAACAACTGATTGTTAAAGAGGGAGTATAGGAGGCTGCCCACAACAACTGATTGTTGAAGAGGGAGTATAGTAGGCTGCCCACAACTGATTGATAAAGAGGGAGTATAGGAAGCTGCCCACAACTGATAGAGAGAAGTATAGGAGGCTGCCCACAACAACCGCTTGTTGAAGAGGGAGTATAGGAAGCTGCCCACAACTGATTGTTGAAGAGGGAGTATTGGAGGCTGCCCACAACTGATTGTTAAACAGGGAGTGGAACAAACTGCAGATCCCTGTATTTCCTAGTTGACAGAGTGACCTAAACATTTGAGGTAATGTAATGTAAAAGGATATTTATAGGGCGCCTTACCTTGTGAGAGTCCAAAGCGCATTTTTCCCTTGTGACAGCCCAAAGCGTATATTACAGAAAAACATAATAAAATTATAATTCTAATTCAAAGCGCGCGCGTGCGTGCACACACACACACACACACACACACACACACACACACACACACACACACACACACACACACACTCATACCACACACACACACACACACACACACACACACACACACACACACACACACACACACACACACACACACACCGCCGCAAACACACACACACACACACACACACACACACACAGATGACCGCATTCAACATCAGGAAACACATGCACAGTAGTAAGTGAATATCATTAAATCAGGGAAAAGAAATGTCTTTAGGGAGGTTTTAAAAGTCTCTAAAGAGTCCGTGTTACGCAGAGAAGAAGGGAGACTATGCCATAGAACAGGTGCCTGGTAAGAGAAAGATCGTTGGCCTGAAGTTGTCAGGCGAGCGGAGGGAAGCCGAAGCAGATGAGAATCAGTGGATGAGTGTAAGTTGCGAGACGGAACATAGAGATGGAGGAGGTCAGAGAGGTAGGAGGGAGCCAGATTATTCATTGATCTGAAAACCAGAAGAACTTTAAAGTCAATGCGAGATTGAACAGGAGGCCAGTGTAAGGATGACAGAATAGGTGATACGTGATCAGATCTAGAGGAGCGGGAGATCAGACGGGCGGCATTGCTCTGAACTTTTTTAAAGTTTAGAGATGAGTGTTAAGGGACAACCGGCAAGGAGGGAGTTACAATAGTCAAGCCAAGACAGGACAAAAGCACAGATTAGAGTCTTCAGGGCATTTTGAGTGAGGAAGCGGCGAACTGAGCTAATTCTACGAAGTTTAAGGTAGCAGGACTTGCACACATTAGAGATATGTTGTTTGAAAGAGAGAGTTTGGGTTGAGTGTAACGCCGAGGTTACGAACAGACACTGATAGCTTTATCTCATTTCCATCAACATTTATGGAACTAGGGAGAGTACGAGTTCTAGTAGTGTGTTTTGAAGCAATGAGGATTATTTCAGTTTTGTCTGCATTAAGTTGTAGTTTGTTATTGTGCATCCATGATTTAACATCGGTAATGCATGCTTGAGAAGAGGAGATTATTTCATGAAGCTGACTGAGATAGGCAGAGATATACAGCTGGTTGTCATCTGAAAAGCTATGGCGAAGGAGAGAGTGTTGGCTGATAGTGGCCGTGAGAGGCTGGGTGTATAGCACAAACAAAACCGGTCCTAGGACAGATCCCTGGTGATGACTGCAGAGAGATAGAGCATTAGTGTCATCAAAATTGATCTTGCCGAATGGACCTATAGACAAAGCATCAGTATCATCAACACTGATCGTGCCAAAGAGATCTATAGATAAAGCATTAGTGTCATCAACATTGATGTTGCCCTACAGATAGAAAAACATTAGTGCCGTCAACATTGGTCTTGTTGTATAGATCTGTAGATAAAGCAGTAATGTCATCAACACTGATGTTGCCATGCAGATAGAGAAAGCATTAGTGCCATCAACATTGATCTTACCGTTTAGATCAATAGATAAAGCATTAGTGTCATCAACACTAATGTTGCCATACAGATAGTTAAAGCTTTAGTGTCATCAACACTGATGTTGTTATACAGATAGATAAAGCATTAGTGTCATCAACATTGATGTTGCCCAACAAAGAGGTAAAAACATCACCATCATCAACACTGATGTTGCCATACAGATAGATAAAGCATTAGTGTCATCAGCATTGGTGTTGCCCAACATAGAGATAAAGCATCAGCATCATCATCAACAGTGATGTTGCCATACAGATAGATAAAGCATTAGTGTCATCAACATTGATGTTGCCATACAGATAGATAAAGCATTAGCGTACATCAACATTGATGTTGCCGTACAGATCGATTAAGCATTAGCGTCATCAACACTGATGTTGCCATACAGATAGATAAAACATGAGTTTCATCAACACTGATGTTGCCATACAGATAGATAAAGCATTAGTGTCATCAACACTGATGTTGCCAAACAGATAGATAAAGCATTAGCGTCCTCAACAGTGATGTTGCCATACAGATAGATAAAGCATTAGCGTCATCAACAGTGATGTTGCCATACAGATAGATAAAGCATCAGCATCATCAACATTGATGTTGCCATACAGATAGATAAAGCATTAGCGTCATTAACTGTGATGTTGCCATACAGATAGATAAAGCTTTAGCGTCATCAACAGTGATGTTGCCATACACTGATACAGATAGATAAAGCATTAGTGTCATCAACAGTGATGTTGCCATACAGATAGATAAAGCTTTAGTGTCATCAACAGTGATGTTGTCATACAGATGGATAAAGCATTAGCATCATCAACACTAATGTTGCCATATAGATGGATAAAGTTTTAGCATCATCAACAATGATGTTGCCATACAGATAGATAAAGTTTTAGTGTCATCAGAACTGATGTAGCCATACAGATGCATAAGCATTAGCATCATCAACACTGTTTTGTGTCGTTCATTAAAGTGCGTTACTTCACACTTTGTTTTGTGCGCTCTTTCTGCTTTTTCGTCGATCATCAACACTAATGTTGCCATACAGTTAGATAAAACTTTAGCGTCATCAACCGTGATGTTGCCATACAGATAGATAAAGCATTAGTGTCATCAACATTGATGTTGCCATACAGATAGATAAGCATTAGTGTCATCAACACTGATGTTGCCATACAGATAGATAAAGCTTTAGTGTCATCAGCACTGATGTTGCCATGCAAATAGATAAAGCTTTAGCGTCATAAACATTGATGTTACTGTACAGATAGATAAAGCATCAGCATCATCAACACTGATGTTGCCATACAGACAGATAAAGCATTAGCGTCATCAACTGTGATGTTGCCATACAGATAGATAAAGCTTTAGCGTCATCAACGGTGATGTAAGTTGCCATACAGATAGATAAAGCATTAACGTCATCAACCGTGATGTTGCCATGCAGATAGATAAAGCTTTAGCGTCATCAGCACTGATATTGCCATACAGTTAGATAAAGCACTAGTGTCATCAACACTGATGTTGCCATACAGATACATAAAGGTTTAGTGTCATCAACAGTGATGTTGCCATACAGATCTATAGATAAAGCTTTAGTGTCATCAACAGTGATGTTGCCATACAGATAGATAAAGCATTAGTGTCATCAACAGTGATGTTTGCCATGCAGATAGATAAAGCACTAGCGTCATCAACACTGATGTTGGCGTACAACAAAGCGGCATCTCTGTTGGAAAGTGACATAATTTAGTAAACAAGTGAGTTTACATTGTTTTACTGTGAATATGAAGGAATTAAACAACCACGCTGTGCAGATATGGTTCACACGCACGCACACGCACGCACACACACACACACACACACACACACACACACACACACACACACACACACACACACACACACACACAAAGTTTGTCATGGTGCAATGTAAATTACATGATGCCAAAGTATGTATCATTACAGTAGGACACGGAAAAGTGTGATGCCCAAAATATACTATGTACATTCCGACTTGGTGCAGTTCATGATGCCCAAAGATGTATTATTACACTGAGACTTAAAAAAAAAAAACGTATCATGCCAAAATATATCTCTGGCCAGGAGGGGCTGGTACTTGCTGTAACATGTGATTGTCGGACCATGTATGTGGATTAATTCAGGAAGCGCACTTGCTGTAACATGTGTTTGTCACACCATGTATGTGGATTAGTTCAGGAAGGGGCACTTGCTGTAACATGTGATTATTGGACCTTGTATGTGAATTAGTTCAGGATGGGCACTTGCTGTAACATGCAATTGTCAGTCCATGTATAGGGATTAGTTCAGGATGGGCACTTAATGTAACATGTGATTGCCAGACCATGTACATGGTTTAGTTAATTTTTTTTTTTTTTCTTTTTTTTTTAATCTTATTTTGCTTGATCTGTTACGACACATGCATGAGCTGTTATAGCTGTGGAGGATGGTTGTCCTTTTTATGAGGCAGCAGAAGCCACATTTGAGAGCACTTCCATTCATTTTGGTGGAAAAAAAACAAAAAGGGAAGGAGAAGGGGTGGGATTTTAGCCTGTTTTTGTGTCCCTTTAATCTCAGCGTTGTAGAGAGGTATTGCTAGAAATGAAAAGCACCATTAAGGTATTGTTAGGAATGAAAAGTACCATTGTTTAGTCTCACTTCAGGATTAAAAAAAATCCTTTTTGTACGTAAGTCGCTCAAGTGTTTTTTTTTTTTTATTTGTGTGTATTCTTGTAAGTGTATTTATGGTTTGTTGGATCCTATTTTGACTAGTTCATTTTTGGTCTCCTGTTTCTTCCTGTAGAGCTGTGGGCGTTGGTGAAGTGGCTCCTGACTTCACTCCCCTCACGGACCTGACGGAAGGTCAAGGTCAGTTCACTGTGGTGTCAGCCCCTAGACCGGCATTCTCACATCCTATGTTGAAGCCACAGAAGAACACTTTCTCACCAAATCCTACAGAACTGTCTGTATGATGATCATTATTATGAATAGTCCAGAGTTTTACCTCTTGTTCAAAAGCCCTTAGTGATATGGTAATATATTGTTAGTGTCCTAGTGCTTTTGTTGTTTAATGACCAGGATGCCACATCTGCTGTTGTTTGATTACCTACGTGCCACATCTGCTGTTGTTCGATTACCTACACACCATATCTGCTGTTGTTTGATTACCTACATGCCACATCTGCTGTTGTTTGATCACATACATGCCACATCTGCTGTTGTTTGATTACCTACATGCCACATCTGCTGTTGTTTGATTACCTACTTGCCACATCTGCTGTTGTTTGATTACCTACATGCCACATCTGCTGTTGTTTGATCACATACATGCCACATCTGCTGTTGTTGTTTGATTACCTATGTGCCACATCTGCTGTTGTTTGATTACCTACTACTTACCACAACTGCTGCTGTTTGATTACCTACATGCCACACCTGCTACTGTTTTATTACCTACTTGCCACATCTGTTGTTGTTTGATTACCTACTTGCCACATCTGCTGTTGTTTGATTACCTATGTGCCGCATCTGCTGTTGTTTGATTACCTATGTGCCACATCTGCTGTTGTTTGATTACCTACTTGCCACATCTGCTGTTGTTTGATTACCTACTTGCCACATCTGCTGTTGTTTGATTACCTACTTGCCACATCTTCTGTTGTTTGATTACCTACTTGCCATGTCTGCTGCTGCTTGCAGACCAAGGACCCAGCTGTCCAAGGATCATTCTGCTTCCCACTACATGACTGGCTGTTGAATGTTGTCTGACTGCTGTTTGATGTTGTCTGTGGTTTGATGTTGTCTATCTGTTTGATGTTGTCTGTGGTTTGATGGTGTCTGACTGGCTGTTTGATATTGTCTGTGGTTTGATGTCTGACTGGCTGTGTGATGTTTGACTGGCTGTTTGATGTTGTCTGATGTTTGACTGGCTGTTTGATGTTGTCTGACTGGTTGTTTGATGTTGTCTGACTGGCTCTTTGATGTTGTCTGACTGGCTGTTTGATGTTGTCTGACTGGCTAACTTGGATGTTGTCTGACTGGCTGACTTGGATGTTGTCTGACTGACTGACTTGGATGTTGTCTGACCGGCTGTTTGATGTTGCCTGACTGGCTAACTTGGATGTTGTCTGACCGGCTGTTTGATGTTGCCTGACTGACTAACTTGGATGTTGTCTGACCGGCTGTTTGATGTTGCCTGACTGGCTAACTTGGATGTTGTCTGACTGGCTGACTTGGATGTTGTCTGACCGGCTGTTTGATGTTGCCTGACTGGCTAACTTGGATGTTGTCTGACCGGCTGTTTGATGTTGCCTGACTGGCTAACTTGGATGTTGTCTGACTGGCTGACTTGGATGTTGTCTGACCGGCTGTTTGATGTTGCCTGACTGGCTAACTTGGATGTTGTCTGACTGGCTGACTTGGATGTTGTCTGACCGGCTGTTTGATGTTGCCTGACTGGCTAACTTGGATGTTGTCTGACCGGCTGTTTGATGTTGCCTGACTGGCTAACTTGGATGTTGTCTGACCGGCTGTTTGATGTTGCCTGACTGGCTAACTTGGATGTTGTCTGACTGGCTGACTTGGATGTTGTCTGACCGGCTGTTTGATGTTGCCTGACTGGCTAACTTGGATGTTGTCTGACCGGCTGTTTGATGTTGCCTGACTGGCTAACTTGGATGTTGTCTGACCGGCTGTTTGATGTTGCCTGACTGGCTAACTTGGATGTTGTCTGACTGGCTGACTTGGATGTTGTCTGACCGGCTGTTTGATGTTGCCTGACTGGCTAACTTGGATGTTGTCTGACCGGCTGTTTGATGTTGCCTGACTGACTAACTTGGATGTTGCCTGACCGGCTGTTTGATGTTGCCTGACTGGCTAACTTGGATGTTGTCTGACTGGCTGACTTGGATGTTGTCTGACCGGCTGTTTGATGTTGCCTGACTGGCTAACTTGGATGTTGTCTGACCGGCTGTTTGATGTTGCCTGACTGGCTAACTTGGATGTTGTCTGACTGGCTGACTTGGATGTTGTCTGACCGGCTGTTTGATGTTGCCTGACTGGCTAACTTGGATGTTGTCTGACTGGCTGACTTGGATGTTGTCTGACCGGCTGTTTGATGTTGCCTGACTGGCTAACTTGGATGTTGTCTGACCGGCTGTTTGATGTTGCCTGACTGGCTAACTTGGATGTTGTCTGACCGGCTGTTTGATGTTGCCTGACTGGCTAACTTGGATGTTGTCTGACTGGCTGACTTGGATGTTGTCTGACCGGCTGTTTGATGTTGCCTGACTGGCTAACTTGGATGTTGTCTGACCGGCTGTTTGATGTTGCCTGACTGGCTAACTTGGATGTTGTCTGACCGGCTGTTTGATGTTGCCTGACTGGCTAACTTGGATGTTGTCTGACTGGCTGACTTGGATGTTGTCTGACCGGTGTTTGATGTTGCCTGACTGGCTAACTTGGATGTTGTCTGACCGGCTGATTGATGTTGCCTGACTGACTAACTTGGATGTTGTCTGACCGGCTGTTTTGATGTTGCCTGACTGGCTAAGTTGGATGTTGTCTGACTGACTGACTTGGATGTTGTCTGACTGGCTGTTTGATGTTGTCTGACTGGCTAACTTGGATGTTGCCTGACTGGCTGTTTGATGTTGTCTGACTGACTGACTGAGAAGTGTTGAGTGTTTAGACACTGATTTAGACCTGGTAGCTTGAAGTCATGTGGCCGCCATTTGCAGTGTCTTTACAGTATTCTAAAGATTGTTTTTTACTGCATTGTGTACAGTGTGAGCTGCAACCACAATAAGTGACATGATGAACCAGCCGCCGTGGCGAAGTGGTTAGCGTCGCGGACTCCCGGCTGGGAGGTCGTGGGTTCAAATCCCATCAGCAGTCATGTGGGTTTTTCTGCCCTGACCGGCTCCTACCCAGAGTTGAGTTTGCTGCGGACTCAGTTGGGAAGACTGGGACCACACAGTCGAGTTTCATCCACTTATTCTGAGAGTGTTGCTCAAATTTCCTGACCAACACTGCAGGTGTCTGTATCTCTCGGGCCTGGTTGACGCCGGGATATATTATGAAAGGAAGCGTAGAGTACAGCCCTGTCATGTAGTCTCAGACCGAAATGGAAATCCGTAGCATCATCATAATCATCCTCATTCTCATCGATCAGCAAAAAAAAAAAAAAAAAAAAAAAAAAGTCTCAAGTTCTGTGGCCCTTCATGCCCTGCTCTCATGGTGACCTCAGTTTCGATGTCCTCTCCACGTCTGTGGCCTTGGTTTGGCTCCGTCGGGGTCACCGGTATCGGCGAGTCCATGGGGGCTGTCGTTGGACGGACGTGGTGGCGCCCTCCGGAGGGAGAGCTCACTCACACCGGCTCCGCGACTAAGCAATTATTGTCGTCAGTAGGGGGCTTAGTAGGTGGTGTCCTGCGTATGTTAGATCAGAACAGGCGCCACTGAACACCACTGAAGTGACTCGGCGGCAGTGCAGTGCCTCCTCCGGTGGGTTGCCTCTTGACGACTTGACATTGACTGCTGCCTGTGGATTGCCGGTGCCGGGGCTGCGGCGGGGCCGACCGGGCCGTGGCTGTGACGGGGTGTCGGAATGAGCGGTGTGGGTGCACAGCCTCTGAGGTGGCGCAGAGGTTGGGACAGCAAAAAAAAAAAAAAAAAGTGACATGATGAGGATGTTTCATTCACCTTGAACGTGAACAGTTTAGCAGCGCAGGTTCTGCCAAACTGTTCAGAGTGACCAACAACAAGAAGGGACATGATGACATTTCATTCACCATGAATGTGAATAGTTTAGCTGCGCAAATTGTCAAATTGTGTTCAGAGTGACCAACAACAAGAAGGGACATGATGACATTTCATTCACCATGAATGTGAATAGTTTAGCTGCGCAAATTGTCAAATTGTATTCAAAGACACCAACACCAATAAATGACGTGATGAGGACATTTTATTCAACATTTGAATTGTATTTGGAGTGACTGACACCAATAAGTGACATGATGATATTTCATTCACCATGAATGTGAACAGTTTAGCAGTGCAAGTGCTGTCAAATTATATTCAGAGTGACTAGCAGCACTAAGTGACATGATGAGGACATTTCATTAAAGATGTTTGTGGACCGTTAAGCAGCTCAAGTGCTGTTAAATTGACTGTAACAACTCAAATTTGAGTGTTGTCGGTCCATTTTGCTGAAATCCAGTCAAACCTTGGTGACAGTGCATTGTTGACCTACATGTTGTGAGTCAACCTGGATACCTTTAACCTTCCCTGTGCCACAGAGTGACCATACAGGTTGCTCATCTGTGTTGACTGCATGGATTGGTCATCAACATCAGCAACACTCAGACATATGAGTGCATGGATTGGTCATCAACATAGCAACACTCAGACATATGACTATATTGATTGGTCATCAAACATCAGCAACACACACGACAGATGACTGCATGGATTGGTCATCACATCAGCAGCAACACAGACAGACAGATGACTGCATGGATTGATCATCAACATCTGCAACACTCAGACAGATGACTGCATGGATTGGTCATCAACATCAGCAGCACTCAGACATATGACTGTATTGACTGGTCATCAACATCAGCAACACACAGATGACTGCATGGATTGATCATCAAAATCTGCAACACTCAGACAGATGACTATATTGATTGGTCATTAACATCAACACAGACAGGCAGATGACTACATGGATTGGTCATCAGCATCAGCAACACAGACAGACAGATGACTACATGGATTGGTCATCAACATCTGCAACACTCAGACAGATGACTATATTGATGGGTCATCAACATCAGCAACACAGACAGACAGATGACTACATGATTGGTCATCAACATCAGCAACATAGGCAGACCGATGACTACATGGATTGGTCATCAGCATCAGCAACACAGACAGACAGATGACTACATGGATTGACCATCAACATCTGCAACACTCAGACAGATGACTATATTGATGGGTCATCAACATCAGCAACACAGACAGACAGATGACTACATGGATGGTCATCAACATCAGCAACAAGGCAGACAGATGACTACATGGATTGGTCATCAACATCAGCAACACAGACAGACAGATGACTACATGGATTGGTCATCAACATCAGCAACACAGACAGACAGATGACTACGATGACTACATGGATTGGTCATCAACATCAGCAACACAGACAGGCAGATAACTATATGGATTGGTCATTAACATCTGCAACACTCGGACAGATGACTACATGGGTTGGTCATCAACATCAGCAACACAGACAGATGACTACATGGATTGGTCATCAACATCAGCAACATATAGACAGATGACTACATGGATGGTCAACACACAGACACTAGCAAGACCCTTCCCAAGCTGACTGCTGACTTTGAGAGAAGAATTCCCATGGAAAGGGAGATAGTTCCATGTCCAAACAAGTGGAAAACTGAATACCTTTCCACTGTGTACATCCTATTTCTAAGCAGACCTGTGGAGAGGTCACAGAATTATCGTTTTCCAGGGTTGGACATGGTTGGTCCATGTCTTCAGACAGGGGGTATAAGACAGTGGCTTGCCAGGGTTGGACATCAGTAGGCCATGTGTTCAGACAGGGGGTATAAGACAATGGCTTGCCGGGGTTGGACGTGGTTGGTCCATGTGTTCAGACAGGGGGTATAAGACAATGGCTTGCCAGGGTTGGACGTGGTTGGTCCATGTGTTCAGACAAGAGGTATCGGATTATTGTTTGCCAGGGTTGGACATGGTTGTCTTCAGACAAGGGGTATGAGACAGACTCCCTGTTCCAGTGACGGAGTGATTGTTGTATGCAGAGTCTGCTGACATTGCGGTATGCAGAGTTGGCTGACATTGCTGTATGCAGAGTTGGTTGACGTTGCTGTATGCAGAGTTGGCTGACATTGCTGTATGCAGAGTTGGCTGACATTGCTGTGTGCAGAGCTAGTTGACATTGCTGTATGCAGAGCTGGCTGACACTGCTGTGTGTAGAGCTGGCTGACACTGCTGTGTGCAGAGCTGGCTGACATTGCTGTATGTAGAGCTGGCTGACACTGCTGTGTGCAGAGCTGGCTGACACTGCTGTGTGCAGAGCTGGCTGACAAGGTGAACTGTTGTGTGCAGAGCTGGCTGACAAGGTGAACTGTTGTGTGCAGAGCTGGCTGACCAGGTGAACTGTTGTGTGCAGAGCTGGCTGACAGGGTGAACTGTTGTGTGCAGAGTTGGCTGACAAGGTGAACTGTTGTGTGCAGAGCTGGCTGACAAGGTGAACTGCAGCATTGAGCAGGGGCGGGAGGGACGGCTGTTTGCGGTGGTGGCCATAGAGAACCAACAGAGGAAGGTGACTGTGGAGGACATCCTGGTCATCGACACGGAGTTCCCTCCCACTGTGGGCGACCGCATTCGCCTGGAAAAGGTGGGTGGAGGGAAAAGATGGGTGGAGGGACAGCCATGTTGTCTGGAATGGGGCAGTCTGAAATGCCGTGTCTGATTTGTGGATCGGCAGTGGGAGTCAGTATTGTTGTACGTTGTCATGGATACTTGTGCTTTGAGTTGTTAAGTGTCAAAGTAGGATGAGTGCTGGTGGAAGCTTTTTGACACTCCTTTCTATTTCTGTGGATCGCTCTCTCTCTGTTCCTTCTCTGCCCTGGTGCTGTCCCTGTAGGAGTCTGTTGGATTGCAGTGTTCTCCCCTGACTAGCTGTGAATGAAGGGTAGTGTAGGAGTCAGTTGGATTGCAGTGTTCTCCCCTGACTAGCTGTGAATGAAGGGCAGTGTAGGAGTCAGTTGGATTGCAGTGTTCTCCCCTGACTAGCTGTGAATGAAGGGCAGTGTAGGAGTCAGTTGGATTGCAGTGTTCTCCCCTGACTAGCTGTGAATGACAGATGGTGCTGTGCATTGACCACCCAGGGAGGACTGCCACCACAGCCAGCTGTGGGCTGTCTGCTGACCATTGCCCTCCAGGTCACCACAGCCAGCTGTGGGCTGTCTGCTGACCATTGCCCTCCAGGTCACCACAGCCAGCTGTGGGCTGTCTGCTGACCATTGCCCTCCAGGTCACCACAGCCAGCTGTGGGCTGTCTGCTGACCATTGCCCTCCAGGTCACCACAGCCCAGCTGTGGGCTGTCTGCTGACCATTGCCCTCCAGGTCACCACAGCCAGCTGTGGGCTGTCTGCTGACCATTGCCCTCCAGGTCACCACAGCCAGCTGTGGGCTGTCTGCTGACCATTGCCCTCCAGGTCACCACAGCCAGCTGTGGGCTGTCTGCTGATCATTGCCCTCTAGGTCGCCACAGCTAGCTGTGGATAGTCCTAAACAAGGGCTCTATATACAGTACACAACTCATACAGCCAGCTGTAGACAGTCCTAAACAAAGGGCTCTGTATACAGTACACGACTCCTCCAGCCAGCTGTAGACAGTCCTAACAAAGGGCTCTGTATACAGTACACAACTCCACTTCCCACATGCTGTCAGTGAAGGATTGAAAATTGTTAACAACCTTTTCTTTTTCATCCCATCTGTCCTCTGCCCCCTCCCAAATACCTCCTTTTGAAATCCTCATTGAGTCATGCGATAGAGATTGTTGCCTTGTTTTTACCTGTAGTTGTTTTTCATCCTATTGTTTATTCATAGTTTTCATCATTTTTTTTTTGTTTGTTTTTCTTGTCTCAACTGAAAAAGAGCAAGAGATCATGGCTTGTTACTTTCGTATCTTTTGCGCTCATTTGCATTCAAAACGTTTACTGATAATGTGAAAAAGAAAGTCGGTGAGGAGGCAGGAGAGAGGTGAGGAGAGGAAGAAAGAGGACAGGGGAGTGGAATGGGGAAAAAGAGTGGGAGGGGGAGGATCTGGAACAGCAGGTGAACTTGCTGTGGCAATGACAATATTTGTTTTGCAGAGTTTGGATTGTTGAAGCCTAGTTGAATGCCTTTGATATCGCTGTACAAAATAACAGTTGTCAGCATTAGTAGGTAGAGTGAATGTGTGTGTGTTCCTTGTTTTGTTGCTATACGATGATTTTTGTTCTTCCTCAGGTGCTTATGGTGGGAGGAAAGGATTTTTCCCTGATTGGTCAGCCCATCCTGAGGTCAGGATTCTCTCACTCTCTCTCTCTCTGCCTGTCTCTCTCTCTCTGCTCATGTCTCTTCGCTGGTCAGAATTCCATATATATGCACATGCCTCTTCACTGGTCAGGGTTCTATATATATAGAGACACACGGCTCTTCACTGGTCAGGATTCTGTATATAGGCACATTCCTCTTCACTGTTCAGGATTCTATATATAGGCACATGCCTCTTCACTGGTCAGGATTCTATGTATAGAGACACACATGCTTTTTCACCGTTTAGGATTCTATATATAGGCACATGCCTGTTCACTGGTCAGGATTCTATATAGGCACATACCTCTTCACTGATCAGGATTCTATATTTATGCACTTGCCTCTTCACTGGTCAGGATTCTCTATGTATGCACATGCCTCTTGACTGGTCAGGATTCTATATATAGTCACATGGCTCTTGACTGTTCAGAATTCTATATATAAGCACATGCCTCTTCGCTGGTCAGGATTCTATATGTAGGCACATGCCTCTTCACTGGTCAGGATTCTATGGGCACATTCCTCTTCACTGATCAGGATTCTATATTTATGCACTTGCCTCTTCACTGGTCAGGATTCAGTATGAATGCACATGCCTCTTCACTAGTCAGGATTCTATAGGCACATGCCTCTTCACTGGTCAGGATTCTATATTTGTGCACTTGCCTCTTCACTGGTCAGGATTCTATATATATGCACATGCCTCTTCACTGCTCAGGATTCTATATATAGGCACATGCTTCTTGACTGGTCAGAATTCTATGTATAGGCACATGCCTCTTCACTGGTCAGGATTCTATATGTATGCACATGCCTCTTCACTGGTCAGGATTCTACATATATGCACATGCCTCTTCACTGGTCAGGATTCTGTATAGAGGCACATGCCTCTTCACTGGTCAGGATTCTATTGGCACATGCCTCTTCACTGGGCAGGATTCTATACATATGCGCATACCTGTTCACTGGTCAGGAGTCTATAGGCACATGCCTGTTCACTTGTCAGGATTCTATGGGCACTTGCCTCTTCACTGGTCAGGATTCTATATATAGCCACATGGCTCTTCCCAGGTCAGGATTCTCTATATAGGCACATACCTCTTCACTGGTCAGGATTCTGTATAGAGGCACATGCCTTTTCACTGGTCAGGATTCTGTATATAGGCACATGCCTTTTCACTGGTCAGGATTCTGTATGTATGCACATACCTCTTCACTGGTCATGATTCTATAGGCACATGCCTCTTCACTGGTCATGATTCTATAGGCACATACCTCTTCACTGGTCCTTCTATAGGCACATGCTTTTCACTGTATCACATGCCTTTTCATGGTCATGATTCTGTATAGGCACATGCCTTTTCACTGGTCATGATTCTGTATAGAGGCACATGCCTTTTCACTGGTCATGATTCTGTA
>JADBJO010012031.1:0-42500 GCA_016801955.1 Conus betulinus
ACTGCAATTATGTCAAAATACTCTGTGTTGATTTTAGTAATCATTATAGTTTTTTAATTGAAAAATGACGTAAATTGATAATCCTAAAGGTAGTTTTTGAGATCAAGAGAGAGAAAGGGAGAGGTGATGGCTGCCAGTTGTTATGTCACAGTATTTTTTTTCTCAGACAGTCTTTGACTAGTCTTATGGCACTGAATGTCTGTTTACATACTGCACTGGCAGGTGGCATGACCAAATGGACCTTCAAGACAGGCACAACTTGAAATGCTTTGTCCTCAACCATGTCATCCTTGCTCAGTGACAGGTCATTGCTATATCTTGTCCTCAACCATGTCATCCTTGCTCAATGACAGGTCATTGCTATATCTTGTCCTCAACCATGTCATCCTTGCTCGGTGACAGGTCATTACAATGCCTTGTCCTCAACCATGTCATCCTTGCTTGGTGACAGGTCATTACAATGCCTTGTCCTCGACCATGTCATCCTTGCTCAGTGACAGGTCATTGCTGTTATCTTGTCCTCAACCATGTCATCCTTGCTCAGTGACAGGTCATTGCAATATCTAATCCTCAACCATGTCATCCTTGCTCAGTGACAGGTCATTGCTATTATCTTGTCCTCAGCCATGTCATCCTTTCTCGGTGACAGGTCATTGCAATGCTTTGTCCTCAACCATGTCATCCTTGCTCGGTGACAGGTCATTGCAATGCCTTGTCCTCAACCATGTCATCCTTGCTCGGTGACAGGTCATTGCAGTGCTTTGTCCTCAACCATGTCATCCTTGCTTGGTGACAGGTCATTGCAATGCCTTGTCCTCAACCATGTCATCCTTGCTTGGTGACAGGTCATTGTAATGCCTTGTCCTGAACCATGTCATTCGTGCTCAGTGACAGGTCCTTGTAATGCCTTGTTCTCAGCTGTGGCCTCTTGACCAATCTCTTGTCAATCATGACAATGATGTTGTGAATTAGCTGAACACTTCAGCTGTGATTCCTGTTTGATGTCCAAGTAAATGAAGATGAACATTCTGTTGAAGTCCAACCTTATTGTAGAAGGGCCTCCAACTTCCCAGTGACTCTGATGATATCACTGGTGAACAGATTGTCCTTGGGATTAAGTTTATGAAATGTCACTCTGTGATTCTAGTCATCCTAATGAGCTGGTGGCTTACTTGGCTCGAGGGGAGAGTTTGACAGGGCAACCTCTCTGGTCCAGTTTCATGATACATTTTCAGAAATCAAAAGTCGTCATTTATTGTATAAGAGCTGAGATGTTTACAATTCTGATGGACAGGTCAAGGACAACATATGCAAGACACATGTTTGCCATGAAAGAATGCTTAGCAAGCTAAAAGAAGGCAAGCACTTTCATGGAGATCAACCAAAATGCTATCACAGATATTTCGAAGGTCTCCCAAAAGTGGTGTAACATTGGTCCCAGTATCTGGGAGGAAGATCACAAACTAGTCTCTCTGGCACATACTGATCAGCTCCAAGGTAATGATGAGAATAGACATCTGGGGGAGCAGTAACTGAAAAACTGTGTGGAAAAGCAGAACCAGCACCTCCATTGGGCCAGGCTAACCCTTGGCTGTGAACTCTTCCAGTTAAGCCAGTTTCAGAGAGAAGATTGGTCTGTTAAGTCATCTTGGCACAGACAAACCCCAGTGATACCAGTAGTCATGGTCTCTCATTAGCAGTGAAAGATGAACATTGTATTATAATCAAGTTTCAAAACAGAGTGGCTGGGGGCGGAGAATGAAACAAAATTTAGAAGGAGAGGGGTTTATTTACTGCCAAAGACATAGACAAAGTACAGGACAAGACAATGCATTTCGACCTCTTGGGTCTTCTTGAGGCAAAAACAAATAACATTTAGGACAGTGAAAACGAAGACCACTTCTCATGTTCGCCGCATTGTCATAATGGCCGCCGGATGGAAACAAGATCGCCCAGGAGGGGATCAAGGTAGAGGAAATAGTGGGGGGAGGGGAGGAAGGGATGTGAAACAATGGGGTTTGTAGCTTGTTTTGTAGATTAGTATGATATATTAGTGATGGTAGTGATTATGGTGGATTGATAATAGTGCTTAGTGGGACAAAAAAAAAAAAATCAATAAATAAAAAAAGAAAGAAAGAAACGGCTTTTAATGAGTGGTGATAGTGATGATAGTAGTTATGTGTGGGTAGTTGTATGTGGGGATGTGGGTAATGCCAACAAAATTAGATGTAGAGCTAGAGGGAAAAAGAAAAAATAAAATAGATGAATAAAGAAATAAAATAAAATGAAATATAATAAGTAACAAAAGAACAGATAAACAAAATAAAGTGAAATGAAATAAATAAATGAATAAATAAAATGAATGAATGAATAAACTTCAAAAGATACAATAAAGATAAAAACAATAAAAAAGAAAATAAATAATTTGAATCAATAAAATGAAATAAAGTAGATCAAGGGTGGCTGTAACTTTTGTATGAAGTGGGTAGTGGGGATATGGTGATGGTGCGTGTGTATGTATGTGTGTGTGTTGGTGGAAGGTATTGCTGACTGGTGTTGAAGTGGTGGTATGTATATTTGTGTTACTGTTGGATGGTGATGCCTTGGGGCTGTGGCGTACCATGTATATCAATATACAATAAATCAATTTATTTGAATTGTTTTACTTGGATTGGGTACAGGAAGGGTATCTGGGTTCTGACAGAATTCTGAACGAGTCGTGAGTGAAGTTTCGAACCAAATAGTGGTAGATGCACTGATTGAAGAGAAGAGGTCCATGCTATGGACTGTATAAAAAGAAAAACATTTAACCTTTAAAGCAGAAAGCTAAATGGTTATTTACATCTCGTCTGCGAAGCTGGACATCTTGCAAGATTGTAAACTCAACTGCTAAGACATGTTGAACAGTACCCAGTATTTCATAATCGACAAGTCACTCAAGGTTTTGGATTCTCTCAAATCCCTCCTACCCCACTTGTGCTCACCTCATTCCTCCATCCCCCATCCCACCCCTTGCCCCCTCCTTGTCCACTTCCCCTTCTCGTGAAAATTTAAAAAATCCTCACTGTTCCCTTAAAGAAAATGATAAAAAAAAAAAAAAAAAAAAAACCTACCATGTATATGCATCATAAATATAGAATTAATTCCTAATGTGCTCTTGAGCTCAGCCTTTTCCATGCTTGCAGGATGGTAAAGTACGAAGATTAACTTGCACAATTCAGTATGAAAGCTTCATGTTGCGTCTTCTGCCCTCCAGCTCTTGATGGACATGAGAGCATGTTAACGGCCCAGGAGATGAAGCAGTAGAGGAAAGGGTATGAACTTTGCCTTTGTAGTGATTGAAAGAGACCCTGAAAAGCTCAAGTGATTTCTGTGTGTTTACCCACACGACCCTTGAGCCGTCTGTCCTGCACAGGAAGTAAGGATTGGCTGTGAGTCAGCATTTCAGATCCCTGCGTGAGTATGTGACTGTGTGCCCAGAAGATGCTTATGAAAAGTGGACATGAGCGTGAAAAACGGAAATGAGGGGAGGCAAAGAAAGTCATTTATGTACATCAGAAAATGATCAGTGTTTTTGTGAATGGTACATTTGAAGCAGTCTGTGTGAAAAGTCAAGACACTTTGTGTTTTGATTTGTGAGAAAATGGCTGAAGACATTTTTCTTCAGTATAACGAACATGTTGCCAAGCTGTAGTTTGTCCGCCTACCTCACGCAGTTCATGTAGTTTTTATGCAGTTCTGACTGTTGTATGTTTGTCCATGACTCTCTATGCATATATTCCTTTATATCATCTTCACACGTAGCAAGGGTGTCACACTCTTGTATTAATTGCTTAAAAATAGTTGATCCATGGAAGCTGACGTGTGTTTCCAGTGTTTTTCAAACTAATTGTCTACAAGCTCACAAAATAAACACAACACGCAGTAGGCTGGATTACGCTACAGTTAATTGATCATTAAAGACCACAACCCTTCCTGTGCGCACCCTTTGCGTGTGCAACCTTACTCTCTTTGTCTCTCACTCCCAGTGTGTTTGTGTCTGCCTGCCTGTCTGTCAGTCAGTCTCTGTCTCTCTGTCTGTCTCTCTCTGTCTTTCTCACTCTCTCTGACGCTACCTTGCCCTTGCCTTAAATGCTGATTGTTGTTTTGTGTTTTTTGTTTGTTCATTTCATTTGTTTGTTTACCCCCCATGTCTCTTGTGTGTCTCTGTCATCTTCAGGCTCAACTCAAGTCTCCTCAACTGTACCCCCACCCCACCTCTGTGTGTGTGTGTGTGTGTGTGTGTGTGTGTGTGTGTGTGTGTGTGTGTGTGTGTACAATATGTATGGTGTTCCTGAAAAATAGATGTGTTTTGTGTCTTTGTTGTAGGTGAAGAACATGGAGGATTCAAACTGGTACATTGCAGAACTGCATGGAAAAAAAAGGGATTAATTCCCGCAACGTATATTCAGATGGAGAAACATGAGTAAGAACTGCTTTTTTGTGTGCTGTTGTAACGTTAGAATCTACACCAGCAGGTTTCAACAATGTTCATAAACAGTATTTGACATGCATAATTGAGTAATGGTTCTTATGGTAAACACATCATGGCACATTGATATACTGTTCATTGAGTTATTCAGCTCAGAATCATGATTATGACAGCTTGATATACAGCATATTGCAAATATGCATGTAGAAAATAACATGGTTTATGTTGTTTGAAGAAAATGAAAAAAAAAAAGAAAGTGTGTATGGAAATTTCTGTCCACCCCCACCCCCCACCCCTCTCCCCTTTCTTTTTCAAAGTCAGACAAGAGTAACATTTAAGATAGAAGCAGTAATAATGATTTATCAATATATGTGTATTAGTATGTTTCCTACTTTTTAATGTAGAATATGTAACCAGGAGAACAGGCTGAACATATGCTCCCAATATAGACTCATGTAAATAAGATTTCTTTCCTGTGGTGACTTGATTTTAAGGAAAACATTTCTATTGTCTAGTTTACTTCCCTCAAATGACCTGAATTCCAGGGATATCTAGAGGTGGTTATTCAGGGGTTCTACAGTACAGAACATGGGTTACAAATTATTCAAAAATGGTGTTGCTGTTTTCACACTTCTCCATTTCTTGTCCGCAGTGTTTGTCTGTCAGTCTGTCAGCAAGATCTGTACAAAAGATGAAAGAATCCACTTAAAACCGAATGTGGTTGAAAGGTGGAATATTGTCCAAGGATGAACATGTTAAATTTTGGTGCATGGTGCAGATCCATAGGGGAGGACAGTATCAAATGTCAGACCCAGGATCTGTTCAGCAAGGTCATTGACAGTTCAGTTATGCAAAACATGTTAAATCACTTTTAACAAACTGGGGAGAGGGAGGGATAGAATGTCAGCCAGGGACCAGTCAGTTAAATGGTGCAATTCTAGATCAGATGGCAGACTTGGGGGGACCAAACAAACAAAAACATGGCAAGTATTTTGTTCGGTGTGTACCAACTATTGACTAATTACTTCTCATGGTGAAAATAATGTTTTCACCCATGAACAGACTCGAAGGGCAAATCTAGCATTTGTTCAACCTTGACAGAGGTCTGTGCTGTCCCGAAGGCCTTTAATGTTGGCAACTGTGAAGTGTTCTTATGACAGAGTGCTTGGCTGTAGTTCCTGTTGGTTTAATGGAAAGGCGGCGTTTATAACTGTGAAGTGTTTTTTATAACACAGCGATTGCGGTGTTTTTTTTTTTTTTTGTTTTTGTTTTTGTTAGCAATATACAGAGATGTTAATAACTTTTGTCATGTTTTTATAACAGAGTGCTTGCCTTTTGTTTCAGTTGGTATAAAGGGAAAATACTGATAAATGGGAAGCGTTGTAACAGTACAGTGCCTGCCTGTTTACTTCAGCTTCTAAACAGAGATATTCATTGCTTCTTCGTGTTCTTATAACTTAGAGCTTATCTTCTGCTTCATTTAGAATAAAGGGAAGATTTAGATGATTTCGAAGTGTTTTAATAACAGTGATTGCCTGCTGTTTCAGGTGGTATAAGGGAAAGATGTCACGCACAGAAGCTGAAGCTCTGTTGTTGCGAAAAGACCATTCAGGCCAGAGTGTGTTCCAGGATGGTGCCTTTGTTTGTCCGAGACTGTGAATCTGACAGAAACCAGTTCTCTCTGTCTGTCAAGTAAGTGTATGCTTGATACTCGTCATGGTTTTATTTTCAGATAACCTATCTGAAAGTGAAAGTCAACTCGAGTCTCTATTATTTTTCACCGGAAAATAATTGTTTTCATTATCTGATAAACTTTTAGCCCAGTGATTTTGTTAGGGGATTCCCTTACCACACTGACTAAAATTAAGGTAACTTAAGAGAGGCATATGCAGAACTGCTGATTGTTACGCTTTTGGTGTAGCAAGAGTGATAATTTGTGATGAAATACAAAAGTAGAAATTTTTTTTTTTAAAAGGGAAAGAAATTCTCTTCATAGATTTAACAATGTCTAAACAGAACAGAGATAAGTTGGGTCTTTGACTGTAAACTTACTTTTACCAAAAATTGGTCAAATTCTAAGAAGAGGGAAAAAAGCAGAAGAGAAATCACTAAAGATGATGATGTGGATTTGTCAATTTATGGTCTGGTTTCATTTTTTTTTTTGTAGATCAAATCAAAATCATGTGCTAGATAACTAGCAAGCCATCTGTCTTCTTGGACTAGCATTGTGTCATGTACGAATCAAGAGTCGCTGAAAGTTCTTTTGAGTCTGACTTTTGATAGCATATACAAGTGCTACACTTAAAATGTCAAAATGCTACACTTTCTGCATTTGAAGCCTCAGTAGCTCTGCATGTGTGACAAAGACATGATGATATCCAAAGAAGGTGTGCACAGAAGCCAGTGGTGTATATCAGCACATTTTTCCCTTTGTTTTCTTCGTGCTTTCAGGGAGAGACCTTGTCTAATCTGTTAATCCACTGTAATGATAAAGAAGTATGTAAACACAATAATAAGCAGTGTCAGAATGATGAAAAACAGAACAGCTGTGTTCTCAGTTGGAACAAAGGGGCAAAAAAAAGGGGAAAAAGGGTTAAAAAAAAAAAAAAATCATCTGGAAAAAGGGTGTAGAATAACTCTATCATCTCCAAACATTTATGTTTAAGTGCGGGTATCCTTTGATAAAACTGATGTTGACATCTCGGGACATTGATTTTTTTTTCTGCTCCCACCCCCCCCCCCCCCCCCCCCCCCCCCCCCCCCCCCCCCCCCCCCCCCCCCCCCCTTAATATCCATGCCATAGGGGCCAGAATGGCACAGTTGATAGAGTGCCAGACTCAAGATCCTGGTGATCCTGGTGTTGTGGGTTTGAATTTCCATTGGGCAGTTTCGGTAGAGGGGGATTTTCCCCTTGGAAATTAACATGGATTCTAATTGTTATTTCCTGAAAAAATCTTTCGAACAAGCTTATAATTTGAGATTCCATGTTCGAACATGTGCATAGCATTTTATTTTCATAGGCACAAATAAAATCATATCACTAGTTTTCGGGAGAGAGAACCAGTTTGGCTGTGGTTATAGATAACATTTATTCACATAGTTTGCATCCTCCATAAAAATCAGAGGAAAAAGTGGCTGATGTTCAAATGAATGACAGGGAAAAGAAATGATCAGTATCAGCAAGCAGTCCTTCAGTCTGCTGTATCCAGGTACACAGACGGTTGTGTGAGCATAAAGCATTCAAGTGCTTAGAGCTTGGTCTGTGATTATAATCTATAAAATGTGGCATTTGATCCAAGGTTCACACATTCCCCGCTTAGGGTTCTAGGCTTTGAGATGAATTATGGGCTTGGGTTTGGGAGACCAATCCTGGCATAGCAACAGCATTTCAAGGGCCAAGGTTGAAAGTCTTTATTTGGGCCTGGTGGTGGAAGGAGGGATGCATGGGTAAAGAACATATGTGATTTGGGTGTTATTACCAGGCTTTGAAAAGAGGTAGTGTGGATAGTGGAGCAGATGGAATGATCACTGTGTGGAGGATGTAGTGTTTCTTCTGATTGATTGAAAACGAGTCAAAATAAAATTCTTTGTGGAGTGTCATGAAATATGTGCATATCCTACAGAGACAAGCATATGGCTAGTATTTGTCTAGAAAAGGTCATGAATTTTGTCTGTAAGATTTTCAAAATCTTATTTTTGATTCTGCAAATGTTGACAAGAGTACAGAACATAAGTGCCAATAAAATAGTGCTTATTTTTAAGTCAGGGTGCTTACTGCTTTTAAGTGAAAACCATAAGCAACAACAACAAACAACCAGCAGTATAGTTTCAAAATGGAGTGACTGATGGCGGAGAACGAAGCAAAATTTAGAAAGAGAGGGGGTTAGTTACTGCCAAGGACATTGACAAACAAAGCACGGGACAAGACACGATGCATTTCGACCTCTTGGGTCTTCTTCAGGCAAAAAAAGATCACATTTAACTTATAAATAAAACCAGCAGTATAGTTAATTTCGTTCAAAACAAGAAATCGCATTCACACACACACACACACACACACACACACACACACACACACACACACACACACACACGCACACTTGTGCTCACTTTGACATGCATATGCGTACACATGCATGTACGCATGCACACATGCATGCATGCACATACACACACACACACACACACACACACACACACACACACACACACACACACACACACACACACACAGATATAACTGAAATGTATGTGTATGATGGACATGTAATTGACAGTAAGGTTTTAGTTAAACATAAATGGTCTGAAACCAGCAGTGGTGACGCTTCACATTGACTTGGTCCCTCTGAATACCTGAAAAAATTGAAAAATCCTTAGCGCTTGTCAGGGGTATTAGGGGAACTGTGTACATCTGAAGTACCTGACTAAACTGTTTGCTTTTGTTTGTTTATTTGTTTCAGGCATGGTGACAATGCACAGCATTTCAAGATTCTGTCAAATGCAGATGGGAATTACTATCTGTGGCCCAATAAAAACTTCCCTTCCATCAACAAGCTCATCGATCATCATCGCAACGTGTCTGTAGCTCGAGATTCACGCATCACAATCCTTCTAAGAGATTTAGAAGAGGTAGGTGTTATGTGTCTGTGTTTGCTTAATTGTTATTTTAATCATACATACTAAACCATGGCTGACATGTGCATTGGACTCCAGATGTTCCGAGTTGACTTGCTCATCCTTGCATTGTCCAAGAAAGCCAGTTACAGGCAAGCCCTTCAGGTTCTGGTCATGTGCTGCTCCTTTGGCATCATTCCCAACAAAGAGAAGTGGGATCATACTGTGTTGCACCAGTTAGAGGTCCTGGGCATACTCTTTGACACCACATGCTGGCTGGTCTTCCCAGCCCCTCATCGCTTGGAGTGTCCCCCAGGAGAGGGCCATGGTGAGGGAGTTGGCATTCCCTTCTGGGTCAGAAGGAATCGTTATACCCACTGATCCAGCTGGGGTGTCTTCACATGAACCAGTTCCAGTGATTGTTCAGGGGTCGCTGTCCCAGGCCATCAGCCATTGGACTTTCCGATCTAGTTGAGCCCTTGGTTCCAGGATTGTGGTGACGCGATGGCTAAACACAGATGACTGCCTTGGGGAGTACCCATCATGCTCCCTCTCCCCCCACAACCTACTACCACCCCAGCTCCTACCCAGCCTCCCCCTCAGTGAAGTTTACATAGACGCCCCTGCCATAGGTGGGGATTCCATCATATGAGCTCTCTGACAGCAGTTGACTCCTTGACTAAAGACAGGAGGCATTGGCATGTCCATTGTGAGGAGCTTGAAGATGGCTTTGAGCACTGCAGGTATTCAGGCCTTTCCTGGCAGCAAAGCAAGTTCTCCTCAGTATAAACCACACAACAGTGGCCAGTTCCATCGGCAAATTGGGGGGGGACAAGGGAGGTGGGGGGCGCTTGATTATTTTAAATACCAAATTTTAGAAAAAAAAAAAAAAAAATCAAGCTTCAGGGGGTTCATGACCTTTCTTAGGGGTGTTGCAGACCTGTGTACCCATATGATTTTGTCGTATTTTGTACACATTTGGTGAAATTACAGTGAACATGACAAACTTAGTGACTGAACACACAGAAAATGAGAAAAAGTCATCCAGGTAAAAAGTTATGGTTCCATTTATATCTTTATCAGTGTGATGATCAGGCTGTTGTAGGTAGGGTTGTTTTCAGAGAATGGTTTGCCAGTTTTCTGGAAAACCATACCAACCTCACATAGAATTTGACCAATGATAGTCTGGATGCTGACATAGTGACGGATCCTGTTCAGTTTAATTTGAGAAAGAATGTGCTGAAATATCGATTTGATCACACATATTGTTCACTCTCAGTAGTTCCCTTCTTTGTGCTTTTTTTTTTTTTCTTACTGTTAAATACAGTGTATAACATACTGGCTGGATTAACGAAACCTCTATGAACAAGTAATCCTGGATGTGATTGGGTCCTAACATGGATGCTCAAATTCATGTAGGAATACACCATTTTGAATGCAAGTTTCAACATTTTTCTAGTGGTGTGGGTGGGAGGGGGTAGGCAGTGGGACTGCCCCTTGACCCCCCCATTTGCCCCCTTCCCCAGAAATTTCCTCAATGGGAGATTTGGAAATGCTTGCCTGCATTGGAATCTTACCTGCTGTTAGGATATCATTAAACTTTATACAATGGCAAATAAGTTTATTCTGTAAATAGATTTGGGTGGGGGTTGTATTTGTGTGCTTTTTGGTTTTTTTTTTGTTGTTGTTTTTTTTTTTTTTTCCCCCATACATGTATTGACAGCCTGAAAACACCCCATGTGGTCAGCTGGGCAATAATAATAATGAACTTGAAATGTCTTTGACAGAGAGAGAGTGCAGTTGGGCACTGTAGGCAGGCGTTCAGCGACTAAAGTTTGGTGTTATGACTGGTTTCCAGGAATGGGAGGCCAACATGTCATAGGCACATCATGTTATAAGATGTCAGAGTGAGTGATGAACAGTTGTCAACTCTAAGCAAAGAAATGAAAGGGAAAGTCCGTCACATGTATTAAAGTGCTAGTTTTTGTTTGTTTGGTAGGGGTGTTTTTTTGTTGTTGTTGTTGTTGTTTTTTTGTTTTTTTTTAATTTGTGTATGAAGAGGAGAAGATCTTGTGTGTTAACCTTGAGGTGACCATTTTAGTTTCAAACGAACAGTGAAAAAAGAATGACCCGCTTCGGGGCAAGGTTCCTACAGAGATAAAACTCCAGGGTTTAAAGAAAAAAAAAAAGACATTTCAAGAACTTGGATACAAAAACATAAGGACTGTAATATTGAAAACATCCATAAGTCTTAATTCATTCTTTACCGCTTCTTACACTGATGATTGTTGAGTGGTGAACAAGTTGGCAGTTCTACACATTCATGAAATAAACCTAGAAGATGGAACACAACTGAACACCTACACTAGTCTGAAAATTGACTCTCTGTAGTGGCAGGGTTGTGGGATGGACGTAACCATATGAAAAGTTACTTTTTTTTTTTTTAATATGTTGAACTTTTGCACATTATAGAGATGACTGAGCTGTGTTTGTGAGAAAATGATTTTTTTTTTTTTTTTTTTTTTTTTTTTTTTGTTTTTGGTGCATGTGTTGATGTTCTGTCTCCTGATATACAACTGAAGTAAGCGTATGAAGCAGTCAAATTATGCATGAAGGCTTATGAATGTTTTCTACATGACAGTCCTGAAATTGTGCACCGAAAGTTCTTGAAAGGTCTTTTTTTGTTGTTGTTAAATCTTGGATTGTTTTTTTTAACTCTGCAAGAACCCTCTCCCAAGGGGATCATTTTTTACTGTTAGATCCCCTCCCCCCACCCCCCTTGAACAAGGGTCAAGACTTTATCATCATAATTTTTGTTTGCTTCTTTGTGTTATTCATCATATATGTATTTTATCAGATATATATGATCTGTCTTTTTTTTTTTTTTTCTGTTCCTTTTACAGGCCAAGGCATCAGGACAGATGTATGAAGCGATGTATGATTTCACTAAAGAGGCTTGTGAGGAGGTCAGTTTTTGCCGGGGTGACTGCATACGACTAGTGGAGAAGAGCGATGAAAACTGGTGGACAGGTGTTGTGCTTAGAACCAAACCAACAGGGCCTCTTCTTCCACACAATTATGTCAGACCAAAGCAAAACTGAATGCTGATAGCTCAGCAACTCCTTCCATCACTTCTTCTCTCCCCCTTCCCCCCACCCCCCACCCCTCAACTCTACCCCTCTTCTCTTCCAACCTCTTCCTCCTGTCCTCTCATGCTCTCAACCTCCATCCATCTTCCTGTACTCCTGTTCCCCCAGCATTCTGTCACAGACATGCATTTCTCTGCCATCCAGATGCTGTTGCCGCCTGAGACCGTATTCTTCTATGCTAGGATGACAGGCGGGACTCGTACATCAGCAGTCGTTATTTTGTTCTTGTCAGATCCTCCAAGAAGAAGTCTTTTTGTTCTAGTGTGTATGCATGTGAAAATGCTGTCTGTCCAGTCTGCAAGAAAAAAAAAGGTATATTGAAGAAACAAAATAATGCCAGTTGGAAATGGATCTGGCAAGCAACTTCTTGTTCTTTGTTTTTTTAAAATTGGTTGGAATTGTGAAATTCATAAATGAAATTTTTGTGTGCAACTGATTTAATCCCACCTTTGGGGAACTACTTTCCACCTTAAGGGATGTTATCTGATCACAACGCCCTTGTGCAAGATTGCTGTTTTTGTTTGTGTGTCGTCCATTCCACCTAACATGATGACTTTTTATTCTTTCAAGGATGGAATGCTGTTAAAGGTGTGTGCAAGTGCTGGTTTTTTTTTATTTTCTTTTATGTTATTTTTCTTTTAGCTTTCCAGTGTTAGTTCTCACACACAGTCAGGTGCAAAGGCCTTTGGTTCTGCACAGGTACTGACCCTGAAGAGAACATCTTTATTCTAGCTGTCTTTTGCTGGGATTGGAGCCAGGACTCAAGAATCAAAGTTTTATTTGCTAGGACAAACAGTCCCCTGGATACAATATCAGTTAATGGGTGATAATGAATTAACCACCATCACGGTATCCTCTTGCCCATTGAAATATGCTTTAGAGAATGGATGGCTTGAGAGATGCTGGACATTTGAGATAATATCAGGGACCAGCAAATTAGTATTCAGGGCATCTTCTCAAAGACTTCACTTAAACCAGCATCATACTGAGCGATTTGCAATTCCAAGGTCTGATCAACTGGTGGTGAATGTACCGACCAGTGCTGCAAAATCTTGTGTAATGATGGTCATAGTTTTATGAGAATGAACAAATTTCGCAGAAAGTGTGCGATTGGCTGGTTGAAGTGGACCACCATAGCTATTTCTCACAAATCCTTTCGCATACCTCAGATGCATTGACTTAGTGTTTATGTTTCATACGTGTGACAGTTATATTAGGAACTTGCACATTGTGTTGTCTTTGTTTGGTGTGTTCATGAACATTTTTGGTCTGTTTTACAGCGACACTGCAGTTTTGACTGATTTTGTGTTGTGTATGTTAAATTTCATGTGCATAACAGCTGTGTAACAAACAGCTGCTCAGTATGTTTGTACGGTCTCATCTATGTAATAGTCATGTGCTTATGTGCTATATGTTTGACTCTTGTCTTCCTTTCATGGTGTTTCTTTCTTTCTCTTTTTTTTTCTTTTCTTTTTGTTTGTTTGTTGTAGTAGTTGTTTTATTCCAGTTTAAAATGGGCCAAAATTCTCCGAGTTCATTGACTGTATATCCTTCTCTCTTTTGTATTTTAACTCTGTGCTATGTTTCGTTCTGTGGAATAATATTATTGATTTTCTTTTAAGAATTATTATGTGTATTGAACTTATCTTGAGAAGTTGCATTTTTTGATTGATGAAAAGCTCACTGTATGGGTGCCAAAGAGTGTTAATTTAACCTGAAGTACATAGCTATCATGTTAACCATTGCAAATTGTCTATCAGTTTAACGGATTACAATGATTATTTTCTGCATGTGTATATCAATGAGCAAAACAGACTGGTGAAAAGAGACAGGAGTGGTGTTTGTATGCCTGCAAGGATTTCATTTGTGTTTAGTTTGTTCTGTGAATTTCTTAATATTGTTGGAGCCAAGAACAAAATGAGAGAGATGTGGTGTAAACATTTGTCTAGTTTCAGAGGAGTCAGGGGTGGGGGATACCATGGAACTGGGTGCAGTTTGTCGTGTGCATGTATTCTGTCAGTGGTGTATGATTGGAGAATACCAGTGTTTTATACTGTCGGAAAATGTTGGCTATGTGATGATGTGTTTGAGGAGATATGATCTGGTCAGTTTGTGTACATTTTTCTTCGTATTTTTTTCTGTTGGATAGACAGGATGGGATGGGATGGTGGGAGTAGAAGGAGGATACAAGATAGGTCTATGCTTCTCTCTTTCTCTTTGTTGTTGTAGTAGTTCTGGTTACTTTATCTCATTTTGTTGTTGTTGACCTGGATTATTTTTATATATATTATATATATATATATATATATATATATATATATATATATATAATTCTTTTTGTTGTTGTTGACATTATTTGGTTGTTGCCATTTCTGCTCATTTATCTTTTGTTGATGTCATTCCTACTTATCAAGCGTATTTTTTTAACAGCATTTTTTGGGAGTCCATTTTACTCTACCCTTGTTCCCTCCTCTACTTTATTTACTTGAATTATTGTTTTTTTTTTTTCTACTTTACTTTTTTGCTGTTTCATTTATCTTTTAATTGTTCTTTCTACTTATATTTGTTATTATTATTGTGTTGTCTATCTTTGTTTTCAGTAATCCTTTTTTTTACTTAATTTCTTGTTTTACTGTCTACTTTATTTGCCCATTTTTTTTGTTTTCCATGTTGTGTTTTACACTGTGTTTATCTCCTGAAGTTTGGGTTGCAAAGACATTTTTAAGTGTGGATAGGGTAGAAAGACATGTTTTCATCTGTGCACTTTGTACTGCTAACATATAACACCCTGAATTAATATGCACTCATTGTATTCCTAGCAAGTAATATCTAAGCAGTCAAAAAAAAAAGTAATATGTAAGCGCTGTGTATGCTTGCTGTGTGCATGCGTGTGTGTGAGTGATGAATTAGGGAGGGCAAATTTGCCATATGTTTGTCCTCTGCTCTCTTCCTTTTTATTTTCCTTATCTGCTTCCGTAATATTCAAACCAAATTTGTTGTTTATAGCCCACCTACAGTGCGCTACATCTGTGAAATTGTTTGAATTATTTTATGTTATGTATAAGTGGCTTACTACAGGGGGCTATATCTATCAAATCATTCAAACCATTTTCTGTTATTTATAGCTGGCTAACTACAGGGGGCTATATCAGTCAAATCATTCAAATCATTTTATGTTGTTTATAGCTGGCTAACTACAAGGGTCTATATCGGTCAAATTATTTGAATCATTTTATATTATTTATTGCTAGCTACCTACAGGCGGCTATATCGGTCAAATATTTCAAACATTTTATGTTATTTATAGCTAGCTAACTACAGGCGGCTATATCTATGTTATTTATAGCTGGCTAACTACAGGCGGCTATATTGGTCAAATCATTCAAACCATTTTAAGTTATTTATAGCTTGCTAACTATAGGTGGCTATATCAGTCAAATCATTCAAAACCATTTTATGTTATTTCTAGCTGGCTAACTACAGGGGGCTATATCAGTCAAATCATTCAAACCATTTTATGTTGATTATAGCTGGCTAACTACAGGAGGCTATATCTGTCAAATCATTCAAACCATTTTATGTTATTTGTAGCTGGCTAACTACAGGGGGCTATATCGGTCACATCATTCGAATCAGTTTATTTTATAGCCTGGCTGACAACAGGGAGCTATATCATTCAATCATATTACTTATCACCCGGCTGACTAAAGGGGGCTATGTCAAGGTAGTCAAATTGTCAAAATCCGTATTCTTGTTCATGTTGTTTACTGATTCTCTTTTAGATTTTTCTCTCTCCACATACGGATCTTTCCTTCTGTATAGTTGAAGGTCCATCTTTTTTTCATAATCACACTAAAAAAAGGGGGGGAAAAGTCTGATTATTCAAAGCCACGCCAACTTTCTTTTATGTGTCTTTGTACTGTTGTGAGGGACATGGTCATGGTGTAACCTGTGACTGTAAAAACGGGTCAGCAAGTGATGATGTGAGTGCAGCATAGAGCAGGTAGGAGTTCTATGGTCCTTGAGATGGGAACCCTCAGTTTTAGAGCTGTGACAGTCCTTGATGGCAGTTTTTTCTCTGGAGGTGCTAGAAAACTCCTTGAAATTAATTTTAAGAATAGTTCTTAGTCTGCCAAAAACAAGGACAAAGGAGTTACAAGGTGTTTTGTCTTGTAACTTTTTTTTGGCAGAGTCGCAAAGAATTGTTCTGAAAATTTGTTTCCCTTCCCACCTGCAGTCACCTCACTTCAAAACTATCCTTGAAATAGTCGTCACCAGTATTGATAATGTTTTCTTCCCTAGAAAGCCGTTCGGAAACAAGGCAGTGTACAGTAAGGAATGATAGCGATATGAAGCAATCTTGGAAGTTGTCTTTTTTACGAGAAGTGTCTGAGGTTATGCTGTGTTGCCATTTATCAGTGTTTAAATCACCATCAGCTAGTTTGTGGCATGTGTCTAAGTGTGTACGTGTGCGTAGTGGAGGGAGGTGGGGTGGAGGTTATGTCGGTTTCAGAATCCACGGCACTCAAATGTTGGGTCTTGGCAAACGTTTTTGAGATTTGGATTGAAAAAGGCATGAGAGAGGCATACCAGTGGACTCTGCTGCTCTGTGATTGCTGCAGAAGACACAGCCCAAAACAGACCAATGTGACAGAAGTGCTGTACATCTATTTAGGTGACAGTCACGAAGGATTGCATGGTTGATGTACCTGTTTTCAGTGTAGAGAGAGAAGACAAGTGGTTTACTTGATTGATACCTCGAATGGAAAGTGTTTACAAGATATACACTTTTACCAATTTCTCTTCTGATCATTCCAGTATGCCAGCAACATATCAAGAGAAACAGCAACAAAGGGTGATATCTGGTTCTTTTTTTTTTTTTTATATATGCATGGTTCAAGGAAGGTATGATATTTGTTCTTTCTGCTAGTGGCCTGTTTGCTTGAATGAGTGCTGATCATATTTGTTTCTTTCGCAGCAGTTCAAATTTGACTCTGAGGGATCAAATGCAATGTGAGATAATTGAAGCTAGAACCAGTATTGTTAATCCCCTCCATGTTTGCTAGCTTGTTCTCTCAGTTCTGTGGCATCACATGATCAGTCATTCAGGTGAGTTTTAAAAGGAGTGTTGTGTGCATAATAAACAAGCTTCAGATCCTCTTGTCTTTGAGTTCAGCAGAATTTAGAGCATGTGACAGTGTGAAACATGCACACCTGTCAGCATTCTGTAGTGTTCTGTGGATGTCTAAGATCCAAAGGAAGTCGGCGACAACACCAAACAAAGAAAAAAAAAAAAAAACATGGAGAGCATAATCTTTCACAGAAATGTTGAAGAAATGGAGCGCGACTGTGAGCATCTTCTTTGATAACAAAAATGGATGTGTGTGTAGTGTATGTGCATTTCTTTTTTATGATTGTTCATTTTTATGGTCAGCTGTTGTTCATTGAAAATGCTTATGTCTGGAGCTTGTTTCTGTAATATGTGCATAATGATTAGGATACTGTGGTGCTTAATTTTACAAACTGTCCCCAGGTCAGAGGAGTCTGTGCATGCATGTTTTTCATCCAGTACTATCGTAGATGGTGTGTGGTGGACCACATAGTGCTGTCCCTTGTCTTCCTTTGCAGTGATTTCCTTCAAAGTGCATTGATCGGCATCTAAAATGAAGAACGACTTTTTTCTTTTAGAAGCTTAGATTCAACTGATGAGTGTGTTGGAGAACAGTAATAACTATGTGCTCATATTTCTTCTTTGCATGTAGCCATCTGTTGTTTTGAATGAGGTGCAGATTGTGAATGACATAGTTATGATAATAGGTATTTTGGTTGTCAACAGCACTCATATTTTTGTAAATTTATGGATATAGACAGACACAAATGTCACATGATTGTTCAAGGCACACATCAAAATAGAATGGGGCAGAGAGGAGGAGGTTTGTGGATTTGTTTTTTTACCTGTCCTTTTTGACCTTTTGTTAGATTGCATTTCTTATCTTTAAACCAAGATTGTTTCATAAGAAGGATTTACATTTTTTTTAAAATTTACTCTGTGTGTGTGTGCATGCGCATGTGTGTATGTATATATGTGTGTGTGTGTGTGTGTGTGTGTGTGTGTGCAGACTGTTCTATATATGGGGAATGTCTTGTTATTATTGAGACAACTTAATATTTTTGAAAGATAATGTTTTATGTGCATAGCATCATTAATTTTACTGGGTAAGGTTCCGCTGTATTTGAAGTTTAAGAAGTGCTTTATAATAAAAACTTTAGAAGTCAAAGAGAAGTAAGGATTTCCCAGTAAGATGCCCATGTGCATTTACACACAGGCACACACTGGCATGCACAGACACATGTTTTGCTTTGTACATAAACATAGTTGCTACTTTCTGTACTCCCATGTCATACACACACAGAGAAAAAGATTCAATGACTGGTTTTGTGATAAAGATTGCACAAAGAGAGAATGTTCTGTCAAAAGCATTGTTAACCGGTTTGTAACCATTTATATACTTCACATCTTTTACTTTCATAAATGTATGCAAACTTAAAATGAACCAAACAAGACAGTTTTTTTGTTGTAGATGAAAGCTATGTCCAGTGCTTTGCTCATGCAACTATGTACATTTTCAGACATGTTTCTGTCAAATCTTCGGCGATTTTGTCCCCCAAGACCTGTGCATTAGTGGTCTTCAATGATTGAAAGGCTGCCATGTGGCAGACACAAGTTTGAGGAACATAGTGAATGTTCATTGTTATCTTGGGTCTTCCCTGGGAGTCATTGGGGTGCCATACTGTGGAACAGTATACCATGATCATCCAGTTCTGTTGGTGATGTGCCGAGACACTGATTATATGGTCATGTAAGTACATGCTGTCTGTATGTGTGGGCGTTAACATTCTGGCACATTCTGTTTTGCTCATTAGTATCTTTTGTTCCATAGATAGTTTTTGTTTCATTAGCAGCAAATTTAGTTCAGTTCCTAGGTTTAGTTTTCCATCTGCTAATCATTTATGATGCAATACATTTTAAAGAATCAGAGAAAATTACTGCAGATTTATAATTCATAGTTCGCAAAATAGATTTATCCTACTCTCTGAAACTAGTCGTTGATTTATGATAAAATATGATTTGTTTGGAGATCTCAGACTTTTCCTCTAACATAACAAAGAAATGTTCCATTGGTTGGACACTGTGGATGTGGATCAGGTTATCCCAGACGTTTTCAGGATATGGAAAATCTTTTGTGGTTGGTAGTCAGGGTGAAGTGTTAATTGGAGAATGTATGCGAGGTGGTCACAGTTCATCGTGTTCATGATCTCTCGTCTCATCAAGTGCGTATCATTCACGTTAGAAAACAATATTTCTTTGCCTACAGCCAACTGCTTGAATTGGGTCACTTTTTCACTGTTGTTGCTTTGTGTATTTATTTGTTCTTCTGTGTAAAGTGTTGACTGAGCAGTGTCAGTGATCAGTTGGAGCTGTTTCAGAGTCAGTACTCTCAGACTTTTGAGATGACTGCATCACTACTTAATGGCTTTCCCACTATGTGTATCTGCTTCACAGATTTTGTTATAACACCTACCTGGGAGGAATAGGATAAAGAGAAGGGAAGGGGGGGAAGAGAGGGATGGTTCAAAAGATTTTCTACCGAGGCTGAGTTGGGGGGGAGGGGGAATGCCTGTCAGTGGTCCTGGAGCCCCCTATGGCCTTGGGGGTGGTTGGGGGGCACTACAGCGCCAGTTGTCTCCACTTAGTAGCAGATGACGCTTTGATAGACTTTTATTTGTTAACGAAACGTGTTTTGTTCATCCCAATATTTATGTTCAGCTGTTGCATGCTGTCCTCTAAATTGATCATATGTGTGAGTGTACAACGGACATAATGCTAGCTGACCATTTCCAGCCTCCTCACAGCCAAAGTGTTTGATTCAGTTATTCTAATGCAAGTCCTGTGATAAAGCATTGTTAGAGAAGAAAAAAATCCTTGTTGTTTATACCAAAGACAGTCTCTTTGAGCCTGTTAGGATCCAGTAACTCGCTGTATCATCATTTTATTGGTTGTTTTTTTTTGTTGTTGTTGTTGTTGCTTTTCAAGCAGTTTCATGTGTGAATTTTTTTTTTCTCTCTTTTTTCCTTTTTTTTTTTTTTTTTTTTTTTTTTTTTGACTTTTTGTTTGCTGTTGTGATTTCTCTTTCTCAGTTTCTTTTAAAAAGCTGTTTTGAAATTAACAGGAAAAAAAATCATATCTGGTGATCAGTTTTTTTTTCTTTTTCAGTATTGATGTTGTTGCCAGTTTTGCTTTTTGTTGTTTTCTAATTTGATTTTTTGTGTTTTCTTTTGATTGGCTTTTATATCAGGGGAGAGGATTTGGGAGATTTAAATGTAGGATAACATAGAGTCATTGGACTAGGTGCTGAATGGATTTAATTCTCTCCCCTTCTGGCATTCTTCCACTGCTGGCATAGTGTTTAACAAAATATTGGTGAGAAGTTGAATAAAATTGTTCTTTTATTTCGATTGGTAAAACCTGTTAATGGTTATATAAATTTCTTTTTTCTTTTTACTGTAAAATTTTCCTACAGTTGAATTGAAATGATATGTTCATACAGTTGATGACTTCGAAGGAGGGAATACTGCCTGTTGTTCAGAAACTTTGTGGATGTAGTTTGTGGATTCGGGAAATGGTGTAGAGTGCGATTTCCGAGTCTGTATCTCCTTCTCTACCCCAGCCTCAACCCAGTTTGGTTATCTTAAGATCATGGAGAGGATGAATGTCAGCGTGAGAATGATGGTGCAGATTGAGTGTACAGTGTTGAAAAAAAAATCTAAACAACAATAATTTGTAAGCCAATAATCTTAAACACTGATCTTTGTACTGTGCATTATGAGTACTGTAAGACAGGGAAGAACTGTCAGTGTTCAAGGATTTATTCATGCTGTAACCAGGAGTGCGTGACCCACAGTTACAGGCACATTGATATGATGATCATCATGTCCTATTTTGGAAGACAGGCCGGCATTTGTATCCATTTAGATGGATACTACTTACATAGAAAAAGGAAAGAGGGAAAAGGACAAGCAGATCTGTGCATTCATGCTCTTTGGAGTAGTGTGTACAGCATTATACCAAAGAAACAAAAAGAACACATACACCTCTCTTTCAACAGATACACCATGGAAAACGGTGGTCACTATTAATGTGAAAACCACTTTTTTTTTTTTTTTTTTTTTTTTTTACCTTTTTTTCTTTTTTTTTTTTTTTTCTTCTTTTTTTTAACTTTTCTCTTTTTTCTGTCTCTCTTTCAGAGTGACAAACTGGCCATAGCATTGCAAAATGAGGTCAGCCAGAATTTTTTTTTTTTTTTATGACTGTTCTCTTCATGCTGAAATGGTGATCATCATATGAAACCTTCAGCTTTCGATGTAGAAGTTGTCTAGAACCATGATTCCAAAATACACCGTGTTTGTACACATCGTCTTGGCTGGAAAATACTCCAGCACCAAGTTTAGGATACACAGATCTGTTTAAATGATGGGGGGGAGGGGGGAAATGGAGAAGTGAATTGTATCGAGCTCACCAGTTAATCCATGCTCTCAGTGATACTCTTTACTAGTGAACTAGCTTGCTGGATGCAAAGTTAGGTGACTGCAGACGGAGATCTAAACAAATCTTTAAAAAAAAAGATTAAGTACTGTATCCGTCTAACATGAACAAACGAATCACAAGACAAAAAATGACACGTTTTGACCTCATAGTTCAGGCAAGATAAACAACACTCGGGACAACGAAAATGATGATAGAGCAATCCCTTATCTCGTTGAATTTGGTGCAAGATAGCTTTGAATTGCTCATTCTTCATTTTCGTTGTCCTGAGTGTTATTTATCTTGCCTGAAGAAGACCTAAGAGGTCGAAACACGTCATGTTTTGTCTTGTGATTTGTTTGTTCATGTTTGGGGGGATACAGTACTTAAAATTTTTTTCACTAACTCCGTCTGCAGTCGCCTAACTTTGCATCCAGCAAGCTTGTTCACTAGTAAAGAGCATCACTGAGAGCATGGATTAACTGGAGATTCTCCTGGTCTGCGGATTCTGGAGTCAACAGGGTGAAACAGGATAATTTGATCACACATTACAAATCATTTCTTTAGTAGTCATCCATGAATCGGTTCATCGAACATTGTTTTGTAACAAAAATGGAGTTGTAAGGATGCTCCTTGTAATGGGCATTAGATGATTTTGCTGTTTACATATGATTTGAAATCCACAAGAATAGTATAATTAATTTCTCAATAAAGCACTCTTTGTGTTTTTTTTCAAAGTGATGAAGGGCTAGGGAGAAAATCACCTGGTAGTTGTGAAATCATGATCGTCCACAGTGAGTTTGGTCGTCAGAAGATGGTGTGGGAAGATAAAATGGTTTAAATTGATATGCTTATACAGTGAATCTAAGCAAAGAATATTCTGTCACCAATCCATGTTGCTTTACCTGTAGGGGACAGTCTGTCAGAGACAACTGAGAAAGAAAATATGTTGGGTTTGGGAAGAAGGTGGGTGGTGGGGCATTGAAGGGTATGTCTGGGTGGGAGAGTTTGGTGGGGTAGCCAGCGGGGAGCCAAATTAGTTGTTAAATACAAGTTTGAATCATTTGTGAGATTGTTCTCCCATGATATGCGCTAAAATTTAAGGGACAAATCAGTTTTTTTGACTGAGAGGGATGTGGGTTCACCTTAAGCTGGGGGTCTTTTGTGTATGTGATGAGGTTAGGGATTCCTTGGATTGTGACAGCAGCATTATGCTGGAGGAAATTGTACAGCTGTTGAAAGTGGACATTGCACATGGTGCACAATTGTAGTCCACATTTGAAGGGCAAAATTGACCTAAAATTCTGTTTTTCACCATCAGAGCAATCTGAAAATATTGTGTAATGCCTTGTTGACGTTAACAGAGACAACTGCCTCTCTGGCAGAAGTGTTACAAATACAATGCTTTAATCCCTTAAATATGCATCTGTGTACGTGTGTACACGAACACATACTCAAACACTTAAAAACTCACACCTGCATTGCTTTCTTCATTTATTTTTGTTAAAACTTTTGAGTGAAGACTGCTTTTGTTGTTGTTGCTTTGCTTAAACAACAGGCACATGAATATATATAGACAGTCACATTATATGGCAAGTCTCAGTGATACAGCTTATGTCATAAATGAATCACACAACAGAAAATCGGTACCCACTTCAGGACCTACTTTTTTGGGCAGAGATATTGACCTTCTGCTTGTGCCTGGCATACAACTATGACTTCAAAAACATGGAAAAAGCATTTTAATAGTCAAAAGTTTCAACAACAAAAAAATGAAATAAAGGTATTATTAGATTGGTTTTCTTGATTTTAAAAGAACAAAATTAAAGATACTGAATATTTTAAACATTTGCTAACAGATCGGTTTTGTGTATATCATTCGTGCTTGTCTTTTACACAAATCAGGGTTCCAAGTTCCCATTTTAAGATATCTCAGGTGTCCCAACTTTTGTTTCATATTTCCAAGATACCCAATTTACTGGATTCGTTTTGATCTTATAATCAAATGTACTCTGTTGGAAGACAGGGTGATGGAAAAGTAAAGGACACTTTGTTCATTCCATGTACATTCCATTTTATTCTGTGTCTTGAGACACTTTGAGGTCAGGTAGGTTTTACCACTTCCTGTCCTGATGCAGGTCAAAGTATTGTGCATCTTTGTAATGTGCTATCCATTGTGAGTAGTCTTGTGTTTACTTTTTAATGCATCTTTCTTTTTGATATTCTTTGGCATTTTCAGTTGTTATTGTAATACTTTTAATTTTGAGTAGCCAACAATAAAAATTATGTGAATCAGATTTCTCTGTGTATTTGTGTGTGTGTGTGTGTGTGTGTGCGTGCGTGTGCGCACGCGCCATAAGTATGCAATAGAAAGAACGATGTGTGTGAAATGGCCATGCTTGCTCAACCAAACCTGGCATAGCTATAAATACTCAAAATCCTTTGCAGCCATTCTGTGCACAAAGGGGCTGTAAATGTGCCAATAATGTTGTCAGCTACATTGACAATATTACAACATAAACATTTTCTGAGAAACTGAACAATTAAGATTTTTTGTGTGTGTTTGTATGCAAATATTGCAAGAAATGTTCTGCCAGACAAGAGAATTGTCCAACTCTAGTCACAAAACTGAAATTCAGCTATCGGGATCATTTTCATAAAAAGCACACCAGGACCACCTGGCCTAATTTTTATGTCATTCGTCATCGTTTGTCCGTCAAGTGGACGAGAACTACTTCAATCATCTTGTGTTTGAGGGGTGGTGAAATGATTTGTGAATACGCAGGTGGCTGATCAAGCCAATACGTGCACAGAATATATTGTGACAGCTTGGACGGGGAATGTGGGAGACCTGCTCTTGCTTGATGGTGCAGGCTTTTCTTGCCTGTCTTTTTTGTTGCGTTGCAGCTGTCCTTTTCTTCACATAAATTGGCACCTTTGTAGATAGATAAGCGCAACCTAGCTTGATCCATAGCAGTTTATATCTCTTGTGTCAGGGTTGATGTTAAGCTTTCAAGGAATGACACAAGTAACTTGCACAGTGACTTTGTTTAAAGTGAGGAGTTGCGCAATTTGTCGACCTCAATCTCTTGTCCAGAACCATCTTGAGTACAGCAGCAGGAAGGGGTCAAGACGACTGGAGACGGGAATTGGATGCAGTAGATGACCATGATGCTTTTTGCGTCTCGCCATGCTCTATGCATTCCACAATGCATTGCTGGGAGTCATCTTTCTGCCTGTTGAATCAGTTTGTGATTTCCTCCACCCAGTCCGCCGAGTCCAGTCTTCGTGTTGCCCAGGGTATGGCCACTGTCGCATATTAACAGCTACGGGGAGCCACAGGTGAGAGCTGAGTGCTGAGTGAGGACCAAAGATGAATGTGCAGCCCTAAGGACTTGGCAAGCACCCCCACCTGAGATCCTACCTCTGTAGGACACCCTGTACACCCCTTAATTTTCGTACTTACAAAATTAATTGCCATTCCCAACTCTGAATATGAACTTGCGTTTCATCGTGATTCATACCATTCATTTCAATTTCTACTAAACATGCAAATAGCTCCCCCTGGAAGTTCAGTGCTAGTAACTTCCTTTTTGGTCACCTCTTCAACTCCCCACCTCGCCCCCACCCCCCACCCTCACCTTTTGTGTGTGTGAGGGTGTGAAGGATAGAACGCAAGGAGTTAGAAGCGGAGGGATGGTGGTGAAATGAGCTGGGGGAGAGGGAGAGACAACAAATACGACAATCATGATAAGACTGACAATAATCATTATTATTACCATAACCTCTACTACCATTATCATAGGCAAATGAATAAGTAAAGGAGGGTAGAGAGGAAACTGAAAGAGAAGTTTTAGACGGGAAGGGATTTGAAGTAGGACTACTTTGCAGGTGAGGTGAAGGAGGAGGGGGGGAAGATGGGGGAAGGCGTCTCTGAAAAGTGTCATTTGTCCAGCTCGCTCTTGACTTTCTCTGTGTGCTGGGCATTTTTCTTGAATATTTCTTGGGATATACACATTTCATGAGATACTAGGCAGATGTGCCTACAATCGCCCTTGCCCCAATGTACTCTGTGGATAGGAATTTGGCTTGGAAGGCAGATTTCCTGAAGCTGCAGCCTAGACTGGTGGATATGTTCGACTTGAAGACGTGAGTTTACTCCATAATTGTTGTCGGATGATGCAATGAGCTCAAACTCGATTGTTTGTTTTATTTGTTTGTTTGTTTTTAATAATCTTGACTAGAGTATCGTATCTGGTCTCATACTGCTCTTCCTTAACTCCCTCCCCACCCTCCCCTCTTTTTTTCAATCTGGAATATATGCAAAAAATACCCCCAGTCATCCACTCCCTCCCGTAAATCCTGTTTCTCCGCTCCAGATGTCACAGCTGTTCCAGACCATGATTTGCCGCTTCCTTCCATGTGGAACGTTGTTTTCTTGAGTTTCTGTTGGCATTGTTTCCTCTAGGTGTACTCATTGCCTACGCAGTTTTGTTAAGCATTCGGTGGGCCAGTGCCTTCTGCGGCTAATCAGTCTCTTGATGCCTGTAAGGTCGGCCAGAATAAATTCTGTGTAGAATATACCCGGGTGTAGAATGGCCTAGGCCAATGTATATACAGGTATGAAATAAATTAGGCTGCTTTGTATCCTGGGGAATAAAAGAGCCCCGGCCGTTTTACACCCTGTGGGCCATTTTATGCCCTGGAGTTTTAAAGCAGTCCAGGACATTTTGTACCCTCCCAAATTTTATGTTGAACTGTGTTTGATTTGAACGTGAATAAGAACTGCAGCTGGTGCTGCTTTGGGAATTCTCCGGCATACTCGACTAAGATAGACAAGGAATTATGCGGATTATTTCAAAACTTTAATTCGCTAATTAAAAGTGCTTGCATGCGCGCGCGCGCGCGCGCATGTACACACACACACACACACACACACACACACACACACACACACACACACACACACACACACACACACACACATACACACATACACACTCCACACACACACACACACACATACACACCCCTAGACTACAACACACACACACACACGTAAGCACGCACGCACGCACGCATTTGCGCCCAGCTTCACACCAGCATCAAACAAAAGAATTCAAACACAGAAGGTATCTCATAGTAAAGAAGGATGGCCATACAAAACGACTACGCACCAACTGTGATGGGGAAACGAGAAGAGAGTTTATCACCGGGCGCAGAGCAACTCGCCATTAAAGAAGAAATCCCAGTGAAATTAACAGGTTTCAAAAAAAAAAAAAAAAAAAGAACACAAAAAAAAAACCTGTGATCTCCCCAATTATAGCTAAACTGCTATGGAATAAGCACAGCCGAATTTACCTCACTGTTGTTCTTACTTGGGTAAGGACCCGAGAATAATGTGCTGAAAAGGCTAACACTAATGAACTTTTGTCACAGCAAAAGCTTGAACCACAAAGAGCGGTGCTCCTCATTGGTAAGACAATGGAATAAGTTGTAAATGCATGGTGAGCACATTACTATTTCATTAATTTGATGCAACAGCTGGAATGTTGGAAGCCCGTCTTGGGGTATAGGCCTATTTTGGCCTCTGGGGCCAATTTAAATCCCAGGTATAAAGTGGCCTAGGCCATTTTATCCCCCCGGGGTACACGTTTTCGGTCCAGGGGTAATTTCGACCTGTTACACTGGTGTCTGTTCCTCTTGGAATATATCTTGATGCTGATATGTCTCTATCTCCTGGGATATCTCTGAGACTCCAGAGTTTGTATCTTTTGTTGTCAGTGTCTGTGCCTTTTGGGGGGGGTGTCTTGTGACGCTGACTTTTGATTTTTATGACAGAGAGCGTCAAGAGTTCTACTCTTGTTATTTAGTCTTAAATCTACATCCCTCGCATCTTCATCACCATCCTTATCTTCATTGTTCTGCATGTTCTATAGTCATTCATACTCTTGATATTTTGTAGTCTTATTTATAGTCTGTAGGCCATTTCTCCTCAACATCCACACCTGTGATGAACCTGTGTTAAGGTGTCCTATCAAATTTGTTTTTGAGGTGTCATTCGATGGAGTTTGAACAGCGATCTTCCTCTGGAAGGTCTGTCTGGAGCTAAGCCGGTATTGTTCAACTGGTGCACATATAGCGTCCTATAAATGTTGGATCACAATAGGTAGCCTACCACTGAACGCTACCGGGTACGGATGGGGTATGATGGAGCGGGATGAGGGGGGATTTTCCCCTCTGTGTTAACATTGGTTTTCCTGACAAGCCCTTCGAATGACACTACAAACCAAGGTTCCACGTGTGAATGCACCCATAACATCATGCATACACTTTAATGCATCAACTGCTTTCAGAAGACAAGGCCAGATTGGCTTTGGTATGGATGACACGTGCACACACATTTCATGCGCCATCCGCGAAAATGGAAAGAATGATCCTAGTAACTGTTATTCGACTGAATGACATGGAGAACGATTGAATGTAGCACTATCATGCAGCCTTTCTCTCGGCTCTACTCGGGTACGGCAGCCAGGGTGAAAAACGAGAACATGCGGATTGTAAAGCGCTTTGAAGGTAGTTGCTAACCGAGGATAAGCGCTACTCTCAATCAATAAGAAAAAAAAACGAAAGAAATACCGGATTGATGCAGAAATATTTGGTATGTCAACTCTGATGTCTTGCGTCATGATCCACCACTTGATACGCACTGGCAGATCCCTATGCCTGCTGGAACTGGGACTACAGCATAGCGTACCGTGCTATGGCTGGGTGTGAGCAGGGAAGCCACGGCAAGTGGCACGGAAGTGATGCCACTGAGATGGCACGATGGCGCGCGCTCGCGCACACACACACACACACACACACTACATTCACACACACACACACACGCGCGCGCGCGCGCGCACGCTCGCATGACACACACACACACACACACACACACACACACACACACACACACACACACACACACACACACACACACACTACACACACACGCGCGCGCGCGCGCGCACGCACGTACACACGCTCGCATGAACACACACACACACACCCACACACACACACACACAACACACACACACACACACACACACACACACACACACACACACACACACACACACACACACACACACACACACACACACACACACACACACACACACACACACACACACACACACACACACACACACACACACACACACACACACAAGCATACGCTGACTGACTGACTATCTGAAACCGATTTATTATCCGATTGACTCCTAGTTGTACTGACATTTAAGGAAATATTGTCAAAAAGAATGTCGACTTTCTTTCAATTAAAAAAAAAAAAGGGACTCACACACACCACACACACACACACACACACACACACACACACACACACACACACACACACACACACACACACACACACACACACACACACACACACACACACACACACACATTTCCATACTACTACTACGACACCACACACACACACACACACACACACACACACACACACACACACACACATCAGTATGGATGTGCGTGACATACACATCAGTATGGACGTGCGTGACTATAGTTTTGTTGTTTTGCGGATATATTCTCATCTTCTCATCTCCCCCTCTACTTCGCTCCCCTCTTCCCCTCTCCCTCCCCAACTTACCCTTCTTTCCCCCCCTTCTTCGTCCCCCCCCCCCCCCTCCCCCTTCCCTATACACACTCATTCACACTCACGCAAACACGTGCACACGCATGTATACACACACACGCGCGCGCGCGCGCACACACACACACACACACACACACACACACACACACACACACACACACACACACACACACCTTGGGATTGAATTGTTCGGACTCATTTAATTTCAAATGTTTCTTCTACCACCTATCTTTCCTCCCCCGATCTTTCCCATACTTCCTCTCAATCCCTTCCCCCTCTCCCCTCCCCCCAACTCCATAGCTCAGCATGGCTTCTAAGTTTTCTTTTCTGCCCCTCCTGCTCATCTATGTGTCTGCCCATAATTCTTATTTCTTTGAGCAGTTACAGGCTGTCAGTGTCAGAAACGCAGTTTGCCACCGCAAGTTCAGAAAAGTAATGAGAGAAACTAGTTGAAAAATAGTTCACAAACTGGACTCGCTAATTTGGGAGAGAAAAAAAAAACACTCCAGAGTATTAACAGACCACATTTGGAGACATTGTTTGCAGGCCCTGTAGTGACCTATGGAGTGGAAACAACCAAAGGTGAAGACGCTTCCTCGAAAATCCAGAACGGCAGCGAGGGATGGATAACGTGACATTCAGAAGAGACAGTGAAGAGAGCTGTTTCTTCAGGTGAGAAGCAAGGGCTAGAGAAAGCTCTGGGAAAACCTGAAAGAACAACGGTGATCTCGGCAACGCGGAACTAGCCAGAAGAAGGGGCAAATAAAAGCGTAAACAAACACACAAAACAAAACAAAAAAACAAAAACAAAAAATGCAAACAAAACAAAAATAAAAACAAAAAACAAAAAAAAAAAAAAAAAAAAAAAAAAAAAAAGAGAGAAAGAAAGAAAGACTGGTTATCCGGAGACCCTTCTAGCGTGCGTGAAGCACCATTTAAAATCCAGGGCTTAGTACAATTGCAGCGCCAAGGAAAAAATTCAGTGACAAGCCACCAACACTGGATGAGGTAAAGAAATTGGTTAAGAAGCCAGAGCCAAGTCTTTGCTGGACCTGATGGAATACCCTGTCGGCCATGTGAGGGGCAATGTCCTTGAGTGCCTTCACAAACTGACAAGTTCAGCGTGGAGGCACTTGAAAATCAGTGACCGATGGATAATGGCTGTTGGAGAGCACATTCCCACAGAACAAAAATCGAGGGAGATCAACCTCTTCAGACCAGTATCTTTTCGAAATGTTGAGGTGAAAATCTTCTGTCACGACAGTCAGGCTGACTAAATACCTCGCAGAAAACGAATGCTTGAATTAGTTAGTTCAGAAAAGGAGGCACCCAGGGAATTTCTGGTTGTGTAGTAGAACGTGTCACTGGGAACCAATCCAAAGAGCTAAGACAGAGAAAAAACCTCGACGTTGTATGGCCCGATCTGACAAATGCAAATGGACCAGTTCCACGCAAGATGATTCAACTGGCCCTAAAGATGCACCATATCCCAAAGAGTATCTGGAAAATCTTCAAGAAAAAATTTGATCGTGTCTCTCTGAGTTTCCATATAAAAGAACACTCGATGAAATGGATCAGTCTGGAAGTCGGCATAGCAATGGACTATGCACCTTCTTCAGTACTGTTTGTGTTGGCAACGGAAGCTGTCTTGAAAGCAGTGATGAGGATGCGGTCCGGCCTTCTTAGAGTGTAAGGAATTCAGGGCCGAACGATTTAAGGGGTGGGAGTGGAGGGTGGGGATGGGGAATGTCATTCTCTGACAATCTTCTGCTGCCAAGGTCTCCCAAGATTTTTTTTAAACTACATTTTGAATGTGTTGATATTATCTTGAATTGCTTTGCGTTAATTAAACAAACAAACAAACAAAAAGGAAATCAACTGGAACCGAAAACAGTCCACAGTTCTAGTTACTTGATTTTTTTTTTATCTGATTGGCCCTGAGGAGAATAACATTGTCACTTACAAATATCTGCAAAGAAAATTAAGAGGGATTAAATTTAGTCCAATGAAATTTTCAATGGACTTGATGAACTCGACTTGATGACATTAAACCAGTCAAGATATTTTACTTTAGCTGAATGTATGATAAAAACTGAATTTTTGATAAATAAATATTTTTGGAACAGTACTCGCATTAGGAAAAAAAATTACCACAGTAATAATTGTTGCATTATATGGTAGGCCTGACAACGTCTATAAGAAAGAATGAATAATCTACAAATATTGATACTTTCAAAATCCACGAAAATGGGTGAGTAAACATACCCAGCCACACCCTCACCACCCCCACCCTCCCAAAAAGGGGAAAAGGATCGTATTTGCTTAATCAGCATACTCAAAGCAACAAATTAGCACACACACACACACACACACACACACACACACACACACACACACACCATAACTTTCACAGAATGCACACAGACCAGAGGGTAGCGATGAAGTTCCTGACATTCACTGTTTTGGGGCGTTACTTTTGCTGAAACGGCTGAACTTTTATCATGCCTGCAAGCCGCCATAACTCTGATAAACCACAGGACCATACGATATGACATTCTGCCGCGAGTGCAGTCATATACACAGACACGTGATCCTTGATAATTGCCCGGGCTAGACCGTCTGGACGGAGCAAAAGAAGTGCGACACATCCATCGTTTTCCGGTTGCCCTGAAAAAACAACATGGGGACACGTGTGACCTCGGCTCTCTGATATATACAGTTGTGGGACGACTTTTCGTCCACTACATCATCGTAACGATGACAGCCAAGGCCAGCCCACGGCAAGAATCCTTCATCTTCAAGTATGGATTATCAGTCACCGCCGCATGTGTCGCAGAAACGGGTAAGATGGTCTTTACTCTCAACCTATTTGCCAAGCGATCCACCTCCACTTCGTTAGGTAGCTGCGACCTACAGAAGCTGTTAATTGTCCCATCGACATTATCGTGAGTCACATTATGATTAGGGTTATCATTCTACAACTGCTGCTTCGGCGGAGAGACTCGTACTCCAGGATCTTAACATTTGCCGAGCCAGTATCAAGGCTGTTGAGTGAATACTGCAAGGGGGGTAATTTCTTTCTGGACAAAAGAACAGCCCCATTGGTAAAGAAAAAAAAAAAAAAAAAAAAAGTGAATTGCCATTTGTTGGCTTTCGTTCATCAGAATTTGTTGAAGGAAGTTGAGGTTTGGGATAAGTGGGGATAATATGTGGGTGTGCATGCATTTAAAAGACTGTTTTGGCAAGATAGCTTTTGCTGCAGGGGACATTGATCATTATGTCCAGAACCATACAATCCATATAAAATGCACCACTACATACTATATTCCATATGAATTATGATGAGACTCCACATACTTTTAGTCCTTAGTAATTATGATACTACACCATATACTTACACACATTTTATGATGCTACACCATATTCAAAGTCCATATCACTTTATCGGCATACTATGAATTATGATGCTACTGGGTCATTATAATTTCAGTCCATATAATGCTGTCCCATAGACAATAGACCATATGAAGAATGATGCTATACCATAGTCCATGGATATGAATTGTGATGCAACACTATATAGGACAATAGTCTATACTAGTATTAAGTGTTGTGATGCTACACCAATTCCATATGAATCATAATATGTAACTCACAGTTCATATGAATTATGTTAAATGCCATATGTATAGTCCATATGCTGCACCATATGCAATTCTCCATGTGGATTATGGTAATTAAATAAATCATGTACTGTGACCCATATGAATTACGATATTTCACCATACTTGGTGGTCATTGAAAATTGCAATGTTTCTCCATTTTACATTGTTTATGTGAATACGCTATGTACCACATCATTGCCCATATAAATCATGATGCAAGACCATGTATTGTCATCCATATGAATTATGATGCTACGTCATATATTCCATAGTCCATACATGAATTTTAAAGCTACACCATAGTCTATGAACTACGGATGATACTAAACCATATACTGTATAGTCAATACAAATTCTGATGCTGCAACATATTATTGATTATTATGGTGTAGTGTGGTGCTACACCACTGCCCATATAAATCATGATGGTACACCATGTGTTATTTTCCATGATGCTACACCATATACTATAGTTCACATGAATTGTAATCCCATGCCATAAATTATACAGTTTTCTATATGAATTGTGATACTATACTATAGTCCATAGGAATGAAGATGTTACACCTTATACAATTGCCCATATGAAGTATGATGCGACACAGTGTGCTACATTCCTTAAGATGCTATGTACTACAGTCCATGTTAATTATGGTGCTACACCACTGCCCATATAAATCATGATGGTACACCATGTGTTATTTTCCATGATGCTACACCATATACTATAGTTCATATGAATTGTAATCCCATGCCATAAATTATACAGTTTTCTGATACTATATATGAATTATGCTAACTATATATACTTTAGTCAATGATGCTACAGAACATTTTTATAGTCTACTTTCATTTTCTCAATGTTACATTGTAAAGAGTGTCCATAGAAAGTGTGTAAAAGATGGTTTTCAAGTAAATGTAGTCATGTCTTTTAAAAGCAAAACTGGTTCTGAGTTTATGCTCATGTACAAAGTGATCCAGTACAACTTCTTAGATATCCTGTGGTTGGCATTCATACTATATATATATATATATATATATATATATATATATATATATATATATATATATATATATATTTTATATATTTACTTTACAGTCTACTGTTCAGCAGGATTACTTACCCCCTAGGGAATACCAGGGACTCTTCCAGTGCAAAAAGTATCTCCTCAGAGGCCTCAGGAAATTCCATGCCTGTAATTTTGTTAAATTTGTTATTATTGTCACTGACCTGCATTGCTTATTTTTGTCTTTATTTATTTGTCTTTGTCTTCCACCATTTTTCTGCCTTTGCGACCCGTTACTGTGTCTTTGTTTTAGATTTGCATTTTGTGTATGTAGAATTTATGATGAGCCGGCTCTTTGGTTATAGCCCCATGACATGGAAGTGAGACTGTGCACACTGTCCAGCATTCAGAGTGAGCTTTAGCTGTTGTTAGTACTGTGTTGATAAGCTGATTCTGAATTTTTAGGTGTATTTTGTGGCTATGTCTTTTCCTTTTTAAAATTTTTTTTTTATTAAATCGGTGGATAATAATACTTATGTCAGGCACTCTTGGCAAGGTCTCGTTTTTATTAGCCCCTGTGATTCAGGAAATGGAGTATTCTTTGGAAAGTACAGGTGGAGGGGGAAGGGGGGGGGGGGAAGCTTGACAGAAAATCACTACGATTTGTTACGTGGGATAGTGTTTTATACCCAGAGAGATAGAGAGAGAGAGAGAGAGACTCGGAGAGAGAGTATGAAGATGTTTGGGAAAGTGTAATTGATATGAAGAGGTTTATGTTGCATTCCACCAAAACAGTAAAGTTCTTGTGGTATGTCATGAGTAGGTCTGCAACTTTATAACAAAAAGAAATCAGAAAGAGTATACTACTGCAACACCTTTGGGCCACTGACAGGGTGAACATTTGCTTTGACGGAGAATTTGTACTCTGTGTAGCACAATCATTTTGTTGCCCTATAAAGCTAAAGACTGCTGGAACATCTTAACCTTGAGGTATAAATCTGTTCCATGAATAGTTTATTATGTATTTTCATCTTTATTTTTTATTATTTTTTTTTTTTTTAAAGCAGAACAAGACTTTACATTCTGTATGATGATATCACTGAAAAAGCCCTCTAGGGGCAGCTGAACATTGATAAAACTAAACCAAAGCATTGATAAAACTAAACCAAAGCTCCACAGTGGAATTTCACCTGTTGATCAGTTGATAGATGTTTCTGTTCCAGTGACATATCCTCTTGATCTGACCAAAACGCGCCTGCAGATTCAAGGGGAACATGTGCACAAGGTTGTTCAGGACCAGGGCATGGTGGGAACCAGAGGGGCCTTACCCCACCGTGGGATGTTGGCCACGGCTGTTGGCATTGGTGAGAAACCTTCAGATGCACTTGTAGCCTGTTCTGTGTAGGCTCTGTCTCTGTCTCTGTCTGTCTGTCTGTCTCTCTGTCTGTCTCTGGCTCTCTCTCTCGCTGTGTCTCTGTAATGTGCATTCAAGCTAATGAGGTGGTTGATCAGTTTACCAAGAGTGCCACTAAGAATGAGTTGAGCAGATTGTCTATTTCTCACACTGATCTGAAACCCAAAGCTCAGGCTTATGTCAAAGTGCTCTGGCAAGAGAAATGTGACTTGAAGATGGATGACAAAGTTTAAAAAAATTCATCCAAAACCTTAACTAAAGACTTTTAACCGTGTTCCGGGGCTGACTGTAAAGAAGAAACGAGTCTTGTGCTGTTTGTACACAGGCCTCTTTTTCCATGCCCATTCTTATCTTTTAAAGGGTGAAGAAGCTTCGTGGTGCATTCCATATCATATACCACTCACAATGAAACATGTTCTTTTAGAACTTTGAGAGTTGCATGATTCAGACACAAACACTTTACAGTAGATGCCACGAAACTTTGTTCAGAGATGTTCCACCTGATGTGATTTTTTTAATTTCTGAAAGACGAGCACGTACACACACACACACACACACACACACACACACACACACACACACACACACACACACACACACATACACACACACACACACACACACACACACACACACACACACACACACATACATGTACACACCTGTGACCAGAACACACACACACCTGTAACCAGCACAAACACACATCTGTGACCAGCACACGCACACATGCACACCTTTCACATACACACACACACATACAGTGATACACACACCTGTGAGTAGCACACACACACACACACACACACACACACACACACACACACACACACACACACACACACACACACACCTGTAACCAGCAAAGACACACACACCTGTGACAGCATACATGCACACACACATGCCTGTGACCAGCACACACACACACACACACACACACACACCTGTGATCAGCACACGCACACACTTGTGACCAGCACACACACACTTGTGACCAGCACACAAGACACCTGTGACCAGCACACAAGACACCTGTGACCAGCATATGCCAGGAAACAGTATGCCCCAAAAGGGCTATGATGTTGCTGATTGATGTCCGTGTTATATGTTTTGGCGTTTCTGAACTTTAGGCTTGCACCAAGGGATGATGCCATATTCAAAATCTGTGTGATGGTCACACCCAACATTAAAGATACCATCATCCACATCAGTAATGTCCCTCAGGCCCTGTACTATATGATGCATGTAGTTTTCTCCTGACACTCTTTCTGAAAAGTTTTCCCACGAACGTGTATGGCATTTATCTCCTGGCTACCTGCCAGAGGTAACTATCACTTTGATAGTATAAATCTGTCCAATTTGTCTTGAAAATAGCCTGTCAATAGAAAAAGTTTATCCAAATAGGTTATTTCCAGCGTTCATTTCCCACAGATTGTTAAAGGCACACACACACACACACACACTCATATGCACACACACACATGCACATGCCTACACGCACATGTACACACCCATGTGCATGCACTCGCATATACATGTGCACATGCTCACACACACTCGTATATGCACATACACGCACTTGTGCTGGCATGCGCATGCAAACACGTACAAAGACGCACACATGAAACTAGGTGCGCGCATGCACACGCATATGCAGGCTCACAGGCACACACACACACACACACACACACACACACACACACACACACACACACACACACACACACACACACACACACACACTGCCTACCCACCCACACATACAGATATACACACATGCATGTGCACTCTCATGCAAAAACCACAATGCAATGATAACAGTGGCACAGATAATGTCAGATAGGTACCCAAGGTGTGACCAGTGCGCTGGGCCAATGTGGAGGTCAGACATAGGCTACGTCATATCCATCTGACCCTGTTCTGAAATCCTCTCATCTTAGTTATCAGTTCATTTATCCATCAGCTGTGAATCATGCACATTGTAGTCACATAATTTAGCAGATGTGGTGTGGTGTATATGGATGGACTGGTCTGCCTGCAGTGAAACTGAAACTGAAACTGATTATTTCCCTGCTTTTGCTCCTGTCTGCACAGAAACATGAAGCGTGCCAAGCTAAGAGCAACTGCCAGACATGAAAATATCAAAGCTTTTTGCTGAAAACTGACTGGAGAGACAGTGCCAATAAACTGCCTAAGTTTCCGTACAACCAGCCTTCACAGTCAAATCAGTCCCATCATTTTACCCACCCAAATCTTGAGAAGTCACTCATCCCTTTCCCCTCCCCTCCACCTCCACTTCCTCTTTATTTGCTGCACAACCAAGAACTTTCTGACATGGGACTGGTATCATAAAAGTAACTCCCCCTTCCCATTAGATTTTGTGATTGTAAATCCATCTTGTTCCAATTTTTTTTTTTGAGTTCAAGTCCTGTGCTCCTCCAAACTGTCCCAAGTGTTTCTTTTGTTACTATTCTTTAAAACATAATCCATATAATTCTGTTGCAACTTGGTGTCAATTCTTTTCTGACTCGATATCAACTACTTTATAGGAACAGAGTGTCCATAGCATGCCAGATCATCTTCGTTGGTTTATAGAATGTCTTGCACAGACGGCATTCCAAATGCTCTGGAACCAGCAATTATTCAACCTTATCAATTCAAGTTAGGCATTATCCTATCCTATCCAGTATGTTGGCATGTGTAGGAAACATAGTTAGTTTTCTTATGGCTGTGACTCATAATCGATGTCAAGTACATGTAAGTGTGTTTACAGACGTGAGAGCACATCTATGTAACCAAGAAATGTGTGTGTGTGTGTGTGTGTGTGTGTGTGTGTGTGTGTGTGTGTGTGTGTGTGTGTATGCATGCACTGCAGGTGAATGAAATGGGCAGGGTGGAAGGTACACAGATGTATCTTTGTAGTCACAGTGTGTTTTCCATGTAATATGGGTATGTTTACCAATATAAGCAGGTGTGGATTAGCTTTTACGTGTATTATTGCAAGCTCTATAGTGAGTCAGTTTATGCCTGGCTAATATTAGTACAACTGATCCTTTGCGCAAGCATCAAGGTGTGACATTAATTACATTTGCTGCATTTCTGATCAAAGAATTCAGTGCATTTTTATTCCTCCCTATTATGAGTGTAGTCTTTTGTCAAAAGAATGTTATGTGTAGTTAATGTTCTTTCCTTTGATGTTTTCATGGTTGTTATTCTTTTGTCATTTTTTCTTTGTTTGGTCATTTGTATGTTTCATTCTTTCTTGTATTTAACTGTTGTTGTGGCACAAGGCCAATAAGTAATGACACGCAGGGCCAGATCATATACAGGGCAGGGGGAGGAGGAGGAGGGGTTGGGAAGGAGGGATGGGCGGCGGTGTTTGAAAGTATGTATGTTGGTTCACCCCAGTGGGGAAGGAAAGAACATACACAAAATGCAATTTTGCTAGCTAGAGCAGAAGGGAGGGAGGAAGGAAAAGGATGGGGGGGGGGGGGGGGTGTCCAGAAACCCTGAAACCCCCAAACCATCGCTCCCACCCACCCCTCATCCATCCCTGAAAATTTGTCATCAGCACATGGCCTTAAAGTATGATTTCTATCTCACATTCTGTTCCAACTTTACAGAGCCAACTTGCAGTGTTTTGGGATTCACAGAAACATCATTATCACAAGTCATTAGAACTGAAAATCATAAGAACACAGATGATGTATGTTTAGCGTGTCTCAGAACTTACCAATACCAGGCCATAAATTTAAATTTAAGAGTAGTGAAAACATTCTTGTACGGTCACTTAGATATGCAAAAAGAAATAAAAAATGTTGAAGTCCTCCTTTCTGTCAGGAACTGTGCCCAAGTTACAGGTCATTCGATGATATGTTGATGAATAAAAACAAGTTTGTCATGAGAAATCATAAATTAGTTCTGCAAGATTTTGAAAACAAAGAATTTTTACATCTTGTTTATGCTCTTATGTCTCAGCCCGCCAAATCATGGAAACCTTGCAGTTTGTATGTGTTGAAAGTAGTGAACAAATCACCCAAGGTGATTAGTTTATTATCTGCAGGATAGTCAGTTGTCTCAAAGAAAAGACTGGTTGAAAACATCATACATGGAGGCATTGGCAAGGGCACATAGCCCTTTTTTGTTTCTCAATGACTCAGGAGGTGTCAGGGTTAAATATAGAGGCCACAACTGGTCTATGATAGGCTTAGCAAACCTCCAGGTATGATATATAGACCATGACTAGCCTAAATCTATTTTTTTTAACCAATGCATGAGGCAGAGAACTGTAAACAGTAAATAACAAACAAGTACAGAAGCTCTTGTTCCCATGATGAAATAATTACAAGCTCATAACACCAAACGGATGCCTTTTATGACACCAAATCACTGAGCAGAAATGACGACTCAGAGTACACAGAACAAACAAGGAGACTTACCCATGTTATTTGTACTGTTATTTTAAAAAAAGAAGTGAAAATGTTGAGCAAATGATCAGTTCAAGAGTTTTCATTTATGTTTTAAAGTATTTTACCTGTATATATAGGGTGTTGAGATGTTTTACTTATCTTAATTGTTACATCTCTAGCATTATCATGATGTGTAGGTTTACAGTGACTTTGACAGGGCTTCTCATGATTTACATGTGTGTGTCCCTGACTTTAAAGATTGAAAGTATGCACTAAAAATTTGGTTCAGATGTATATGGGATGCACAAACGTATGGAACTGAAGTTAATAAAGGTCAGAAAAAAGTTCATTTGACAAGTTTGACAAGTTTTAGCACTGCATTTTTAGTGTTGTTTGAAAATTCAGTTTCCGCTTCCAGCTTGATCTCCCTTTACAGGAAGTGCGTTAGTTGAATTTATCAACCCTCAAAAATCCTATGAGGGACTCCCTGAGCTTCCTAAGAGATGTTGATATGGATTCCCTTTGTAAATTAAATACAGGAACATTTGAATGTTGACGGTGATGACTGTTTGCCTGTTGCTATTCCCCTCCATAGAGATGAAAGAAAATAAACATTGTTCATTGCTCAAGCTCTTCTTTGATGACATTGTTCTCTGTTGTACGCAGTGAGAGAAGAAGGGCTGAGAAAGCTGTGGCAGGGGTGCCGCCTGCTCTGTACAGGCATGTTGGTGAGTAGGTGTGTCCGTGGGTATGAGGGGGAGAGGCAGGACAGGGGGAAATCAGGGATGTGGTCATATGTTTGTGTGTATCCTGTGTGTGTGTGTGTGGTGTGGGTGTGGGAGAGAGAGAGAGAGAGTGTGTGTGTGTGTGTGTGTGTGTGTGTGTGTGTGTGTGTGTGTGTGTGTGTGTGAGAGAGAGAGAGAGAGAGAGTGTGTGTGTGTTTTTTGTGTGTGTGTGTGTGTGTGTGTGTGTGTGTGTGTGTGCATGCAAGCGTGCATGCGTGCAAGTGTGCGTGTGTGTGTGTGTGTGTGTGTGTGTGTGTGTGTGTGTGTGTGTGTGTTTTGTGTGTGTTGTTTGTGTGTGTGTGTGTGTGTGTATGTGTGTGTGTGTGTGTGTGTGTGTGTGTGGTCTTATGCTTGCCAGTTCTTGAGAAAGTGCATGCTTATGTATGTGCATATGTCCACATTTGTATATATTTGAACGTGTATTTTCTGTATGAGCAGCGTATTTTTGATTAGCTTATTCATATTGTAATCAGAAATGGAAAGAATCCTATAAACTAGCTGTGAATCACAAAGAAATGTGCTGAAATACATGTAGACTGTCTTCAAATGGCAGTGGCTTTGACCAGCCAACCAGCCAGCATTTGTGTAGGAAATTAAGAGCATCCTGGGATACAAATTTCAGCGAGAGTGGAGTCGACCCTTTTGAAAAACGGCAGACTTCGCCTTGGAATTAGGGAAGACACCAAAAAGGATAGAGAACTTCTCCTAGGCACCAGTGGAGGCTCTGAGAAAGATGGCAGACTTTTGCTCAGAGCCTATGGAGACACTGAGAAGGACAGCAGATTTCTCCTCAGAACCAGTGGAGAGATACGAAGATGGCACACTTCTGCTCAGAACACAGAGACAGGTGCTAGACTTCATTCTCAAGACCACTGGAGACATTGAGAAATACAGTGGTCTTTCTTCTCAGGGCCAGTGGATACTCTCTGAGAAAGGCAGCAGACTTCACTCTTAAGAACAGTGGAGTTACAAAGAAGGTATAGTTTACCCATTCGACCAGTGAAGGTACAGAAAAGGACTGAAGGTATCTCCACCCCCCCCCACCCCCCACCCCCCCCCCCCCCCCCCACCCCCCCCCCCCCCCGAAGACAAATGGAAGCATCGAGAAAAACGGTAGGCTTCACCCTCAGGACCAGAGGAGGTATGAAGAAAGATGAAAGATGACAGACTTCACCTTCTACAGGACAAGTGTAGTTCCAGAGAAAAACAACAGACTTCACCAGAGGACCGGTGAAAGTACAGAGAAAAACAACAGACTTCACCAGAGCACCTGTGAAGGTTTCAGAGAAAAACAGAGACTTTACCAGAGCACCTGTGAAGGTATAGAGTAAAACAGGAGACTTCACCTGAGGACCCGTGAAGGTCCAGAGAAAAACAACAGACTTCACCTGAGCACCAGTGATGGTACAGAGAAAGAAAGCAGAGTTTATCCTCAGGACCAGTGGAGGTACAGAGTCATACAAAAGACTTTAACCTCAGTACCAGTGGAGGTACAGAGACAGATGGCCAACTTCACCCTGAAGATTGAATCCGGCATGTTGACATATGACCCGGCAAGCCACAGATTGACCCTCACTGCTGCAGCCGATTGACTCCTCACTGCCTGTTTCGGTCTCTTGCAAAGTTGAGAGTGGTTTTGTGCCAGGTGGTCACATGTTTATGCTCTGTTACTTTTTCCATTCACTCACACTCAGAACGACTCGGAATGCATGCATGCATGAATGAAAG